>PQWD01002657.1:0-38841 GCA_019425675.1 Leucinodes orbonalis
TTAGCAAACGGATTTAGATTTCTCTGGGAATCCATGTTATTCAACATACTCACAAATAAGCCATGCAAGGCGTCCTTACATTAATCTCATACGAACTCTCATAGGATTTTTTTTTAGCCAGCCCATGACGTCATACTGCAGGGCACAGAAAGGCTTCGGTGGGAAAGGTTTTAACCACCACTTGGGGCCAATGCGGATTGTTGGGTGTTAATAACTACAAGTCTAAGATAATAATCGAAATCAACGGCTTAAGGTAACCTTCTTACTTGCTCAGTACGAAGGGACTCCAAATATTAAGTTTCAGTCACCCGAACACATTGTAACTGCACGATCTTTAACCGAATGCGCTGGGCTTTATTATATTAAAGATGCCGATTACTCGTGACTAAAAGCTCTAGGACGGCAGCCCTACATAGACTTTACCTTTGACATCGCAGACGTCTGCCAGCCACGCGTCTCTTTTGTCTCTATTACCCTTCAATTAGTATATATTATAATATACAGTAAAGTGTAGGCGGGAATAATATTGCGTATTATATCAAGTTACCTGCAGAAAAGTAAGGTTTCAGCTTATTTATTATAACAAATTACAATTTAATCTGATGGAAAACAAAACGCCCTTTTGCTGTATCAGTTACATAATACGCTTTACTTGTATTTTGTTTGTCAACAACCCAATTATTGTTTTAACCAGCCTATGTCGTCCTACTGCTAGACACAGAGCTTTTTTTTATTGAGGATTTAACTCGAGTTCTTGAATCAATGAAAGCGAAAGCGTGACCGCCCTAAACAATCCTGGAACGGACGATCACGCAGAGGTAACGTCGGTTGGCAGGACGTAGAGTGAAATGACGCGTGAAGCTCAAGACCGAACGGCATGGCGGAGCACTGTGGATACCCTCTGTCCCATTTAGGGACAAATATAAGTCAATAACTGAATCAAGTAGGGTACAGTCACAATATAGAGCATACTGTCTTGTGCCTTTTCATTGCAAGGGGAAGATTCGGGTGTAAACTGTAACCTATCAAGCAGTCCAACGAGGGTCGGTGATTGTAAACGACGACAATTCTAAGATAGTAACCGGGAAGACTTAATGCGATTTACGTAATTCAAAAGGACATGACATAATGATTTCCGGTCACCCATCCGATGAACAACTATTACGATGGTGTTTTGACTTAAAATTAATAATAAGATAAATGAAATATGTTTTATTCGCGAAAACACAATGTATTTCATCTTGGACTTGGGCGATCATCAACTGAAGGCAATAATGAGCTTAAAGTATACAGTTATAACAAGTTTATCATTTACGAGCACTTACGAATAATGTGAGCTTTGATAATAGGCCTTTCAGGCTCAAGGCAAAGTTACCGGTTCATGTAGCATACTACTGAACAACGAACAATCCTATTAACAACCTTCGATAAGCACCAAATCAGCATGATGGGCTTAGGTTAAAGAAAGCAGTGGCTCCAATAAAAGATAATCATCATTATCAGAATAAAAAGTTAATCATTGTCAGCCGGCAGGAGGACCAAAAAGAAGATATTATGCTCAGGAAAAAACACTGCAAAAATATATCACAAACACAATTAGGTAATTAGGTACAAGCAAAATCTGTAAACGCTCTTTCGTAGTGCAAATTTATAGCAGTGTCGAGCTCCGAAAACATCCCAGGCATCAGTTAAGTCAACGCACGGTGCTGAGGCGCTAAGTTCATTAGTCTTTGAAGCGTTAATGCAAGTAGACGGTGCAACAAACATACGTCTAATATGCGGAGTTTATTATAGCCCGACATTTGAACTATTCACGCAGCAGACAGACGCGTTAGTCTGAATAAAACTGGCATACCTACATGTATTAACCAACACTTTACAATTTAACTGCTAATTCGGTATTCCGGTACAAATTTTATGTTAATAGTTTAAAAGAGTAATTGTATAGTAGAATGAATTGCTTATTTGTGCAAATAAAATCTACATCAGAGACATGATAACAATCCTTTTACAGCATTTTAAAATTAGCGCAATTTAAAGTTGGTGCAAGATAAGAAAGTTGAAATGAAAGAGTGCAGGGCGTAAGTATAATGTAAAGAACTGGAAGAACCGATGGTCGACTGAAGGAAAGGTTTTCGATTAGCGTCTACGAAACGGAATAAGAAGCGTGGGTCGAGCCCTAACTAGGCGGACTGATGATATGGGTAAGGTATGAACTGCTCGGATGGTCCATTAGCGCGCTAATTCTTAATCTATGGGTTGGTCATTGTGTCACATAAAATTATAAGGATTTTAAAAAATATAAAATAATGCATCCAAAATTTAATTAATTATAACACTATCCTCAAAGATATAAACAACGCATTTTGATTTTTAAATTATATTCTTCTCCCTATTTAAAGATCAGCTATGTTTTCCACCGCGCTCACAAAGTCGAAACAAAAATCGAATTTATACATTACCTAGACGCTAAGCTGCATACTTCCCGAGACACATCAAATGCGACATGAATAGTTCACAGTCATGTAATTTGTCAACGGACGGGTAGGCTTGGCACTGCTGTATTTTGTAAGGGACATAATAATCCTATACAGAGAGTTTGCTTAACGTTGTTATTTAACCACACACTACTCGACACAAAAGCAGCACTTTTTGTAGTACTGTAAATAGAGTATAAGTTTATAACATGATTCATTATATAGGTACTTTTAAATTTTATTTTAGAATTACCTATAACTAGTAAGAGTTAGTTTAGTTTACCAAATGGAACTTTGTATGATGCATTTTCAAGAAGGGAGTTACCAGAGTAAACATTAATGAGTTGTACATCTAGTCATTTTAGGATTTCTATAATAGATTCATTTTTATTTTTTTTCTGGATTCACTACATAATAATTTATCATTTAAGTAGTAATTATGTATGGCACAATATTTATGGCCGTTACCCGTCTCTCTGCAAGTCCATGCGAGATGATGGCAGTGCCAAATTTTTCGGCTAAAATAACTTTTACTACACAGAAGTTTATTAGTAAATATGATACCTATCTAAAATTTGGGTCTTCTGTTTAAATATAAAATTACCAAAGATTGAAAATAATCAATAATTAATTTCTATTTTTGGTAAAGATGCTGGATGTTGCTATTTAAAAAAAAAATTGCCTAAAGTATTTTTAATCTGCATTACCTATGTCAATAATAAAACTGGGCGGGAAGCTTCTTTACTCTTTGGTCTATGGTACGAGTACGCGTCTACGGCGCGGCTATTTCGGCGCAATCCTACGCATTGGTGTTCGTTTATATTTATTTGCCGCATATATTGCTGTATAAATACACATCACTGTCTGGATATTTTTGACGGAGGCGTAAACATAATGTTCAATTTATTTTAATATATGAATAGTCGGATGTATGGCGAATGTTTATTTCACTTATATTTGTTATGACGGAATAAGATTTTGTAACATTATCTTCTAGCTTTAGTACCGAACGGTAACAACTACCGATTACATTTTACCTACAAATAAACATATCTTTTGTGATTAATGGTACATTTTGAGTAATTTAAAACGTTACTATCCAAGACAAAACAGTCTACTGTTAAAGCAAAACAAAACAGTGTTCACATACGAAACGGCACACAGTGCGGCACTGTACCCGGTTTGTTATAAATTACAAGAAAAAAGCAGTTAGTATTATGTCAACAATGGCGTGTCGATGAAGTCGCGACCCGCATACGGTAGTAAACACCAGGTCGTGTGAAGAATGCTTGGCCAGAAGTACAAAGAAACATTGTCTTGACTGAAATAGCTACGAGCCAGCTCATCGCTGTACGAGCATAAAATATACTGCTTCCTTATTCACTAACTGAAGCACACTTGATATCGTATAGAGATGAATGTTACTCTCTATTTAAAACAGCACACAAAATATGTAGAAGCTGCTTAATGCTGCTTCAGGCTTGAACAAACTAGGAATTTAAGCTTTCAGCGGGAGCTTAGAAAAAATATATATTATAAAATTAATGACTGAATTACATACAATATGTAATATCAGGATCAGTCATATCAGTCTTATGGATTAATTTATTTATATAGAACTGACTATTCTAAATGAAATCAAGAAAACCCTCATGAAAAAAGGCTACTATACAATAGAAGAATATGTATCGAATAAAGATGTGTGGTCTTGCACTTAGTGTTCCAGTTACAAAATCTTTGTAATAAATTATTGTGAAGCTATGTGTAGGTAAATGACAAAATTCTGTAACCACTGATATAAAAGATTAAAAAATAACTCGAGTTTCATGCCGGCTCTTCTCGAAGATCCTACTTATTCCGAACCGGTGGTAGAGTCACAAAAAATATGATAATAATAACAGTTGATGATTCAAAAGTATCTGTAACAGATTTATTTGAATAAAGATTTTTTTCTTTCTTTCAGAAATTTGAAAATTCACTAACGCTAATGACATGTTTGGAAAGTAATTGTTGCTGCAACGTCCTCTCAATACCAACAACAACAACAGTGTAGTGTTTTCTGGTTAATACACCCATATTTTTCAATCCAGAAAATACAGAAGTGATTTTCAAATGAAAGCCAGAAAATAATAGACACTTTACAGGAATCCCTCAGCATTTCAAATAAAAGCTAAGCATCGATACTTACGTTGTTATTGTCATTTTATGCTTACTCGTTATTCAAGCTTCACTTATTTTAAAACAATGTTTTTATTAGTTGCTACGGAATCATGTATTGTAGATAACAATTTCGCACTAATTATTTTATAATTTTAGATGTGAACGACATGGTCAGCTCATCTGGTAGTGAGTGATACGCCTGACCAATAATGATAGTAGCAATATTGATGGAAATAAATAACATTAAGTAGTCATTATTTTCTGCCAACACTGCTCTGCGCTCGTCACCCGAGATGACAGATGTTATGTCTCTTATACCCGGTAAGTCAAAGTCAAAAACATTTATTTCAAATTAGGCTTACAAAAAGCACTTATGAACTTCAAAAAATATACAAAAATATAATAAATAACGATTAAAATACTAAACTAAAAATATGAGTTTTGATGCTTTGAAAAAAAAAGCGCTTCAGTGGTTTCGCCTGTTGGTAGTTTATATGATGTATTCGTTTTTTAATATCATCGGGAAAGGACTGTGAATTATAGAAATAATTGTTGTAGAAACAACTCGGAAGCTTTGCGTTTCATAAGAAATATTATAATTAGTAAAATACTCGCTCACCAATCGAGACGCAGTCTCCACCGGAGGTATTGGCGTCTAAAACTGCATTCGACTCTATAAATCAACGTGTCGTGCCCACGACGAAGTATGCGACACTCATTACTAGTTATTTTAATTAGGTCAACGCTCAGACAGATGGCATGCAATTGTTGCGAATGGGACGTTACGTGTCGCAGAAAAGCTCTTACTACAACTGACTGCATAGATAAACGCAAAGCGTGCACCTAAACCTGTTCACAACACTTTTTTTTTAATTTCCATCTATAAAAAAGCTAAAGAGACATTTTATTTCTTGCAGATTAGAAATTGCCAGTAAAGACTAACTCCAGAAAAGCAAATGTTTAGAAAAACGTGGGAAAACAACATTGTCATATTTTATTATTGTGCACTCACAATTGAAATTAAAGGCACATGGAGGTTTAAAAATAACTGTACAGTACATAACGTCACACGTTCCAAATACTCGTCGTAGCGGTTTTTATAGGCTTATTATATGGCAATGCACCACCTTGCCAAGTATTAATGCTTATCGTTCGCGGTATAATCCGCGCAAATGTCACGTCAAAGCCGCAAGAGGGCGCTGTGCGGCTGTGTTAATTAATTTGTGCTATTGTTGTATTGCAGCGAACGGTTCCAATAGCCTGGATGAACTACCGAAATAGGCACAGGCAAATGAAAAAGGGGGCTGGGAGATCTGGCGATGTATGGCAAAGTCCTATGTTCAGCAGTGGACTATGAAAGGTAAAATATAATATGAAATAGGTACAGGTACTACGGGTGCTTTGACGGAATATGCTGTTTACCGGTGGATGAAAGATTTAGAATTTCCGTGTTTTTGTGTATTACGCATAACAGCTCGAGGGATGTGGGACACAGTAACATTTTTAATATTTATCAGGGATCAATCTATCGTGCGGAGTACGATGCTACTTCAGCATACATGACTATAGCCTATGGATGTTGACTGTCAAGAACCGGTCAGCATGGAAATCATTACACACAGTAGCCGTAATAATGATGATATTCGACTGCTTTAATCTAATAAATGTTTATCGTTTACTACAATCAACAACTGTTTCATCGCTTGACATACTGTAATTTATTATAAACATTATTTAATCTGGAATCAGCATTAATTCGCAAATACAATGTAGCGACCGGATTAAAATTACTCAGCAACGAGTGCACTTACACTGTCTGCCGCTGAGTAATCCTGAGTGATGTATGAGAGTGTGTACGCAAGGAAAGCTTTTGCACTGTTCAATTAATAATGCATTCCGATGAAACTTTTCGTTTCGTGAAACCATACATAACACACCTGGACTCAAGTATGACTATTTTCAAAAAAAATTTCGAACATTACATAATTTCAAGCACTTTATTATTCAATTAATACTTTACTTAAAATTTAATGGATAACTGGTCGAAAATAATTAAATGTATTATAATTAATTTAGCTACTCAAAATTATACAAAAATATCACCAGAAGTGTTCACGACAAACGTGTAAACATGACAAATCACAGGGTAATTTTTAGTCACAAAATTAGTACAAGTTTATATAAAACGTTGTTTAAAAGTAAACATTTAAAACAATTTGACTAGTAGTTTGACTGTCTTAATAATAATGTTTTAAGTATAACTGCGGTTCGGTCTGAGGGGTGAGAGTCTGACAGACAGCAAAAATATAGAACTCATATACTTGGGATATTTACGTAATATAGTATATTCCTTCTAATTACTGCTCTATTATAGGCGCCAGTGGCCCCTTACCACCAGGCGAACTCTCTACTAGATCGCTAACTTATTACATAAATCGAGACTCAAGTATAAAATACATGACTTTCTGCTACATTAACTTACCTTCATTTTACATTATGCAAAGGCTGTAAATATGCACTCTAAACATTAGATGGATTTATGTTATATAAAATTTAAATACTAAAGTGAATATTACGTCAGATATATCCTTACCCGTATCAGATGAAATTGAATGTATGAAAATCTTATGAAGTTATTTCTTCTTTTTATCCAGTTGGTAGACAAATGACGAATAAACTGTTTATTGAAAAAATGCACGAAATGTCGTTGTTACATTTAGACAGCATTAAACTCAATAAATATAACGGGGACCACCGTGAAACAAATGGAATGAAATTGAAATAGCAATGAAATGTCTATGGGCATATTATAGTAATAACTAGAAGGCATTAACCAGTGTCGCAGTGGCTGTAATCAATTGGCTTTTTGTTGTAAAGTCAGGCGCAAGCGTGACTAGGCATCTTAGGATGCTGAGGGATGGCATTGAATTGAATAAAATAATAATTAAAAACATAGTTGTATTTTAAACTAATATTCTATTGAAATCGCGCTATTATGAAAATAGGAAAATATTTCTTTTGATGTTTATGCAAATTGCCACAGTTGTCAGTACTTAGCTGAAGCAACTTTTACTACAAAATAATATAATTGTTTCAAAAACAGGGGACTTACAGTTAACTACAAGCAAAAAGTGTGTGTATTATGTGTATTATGTGTTCCCCGATCATTACAACCTGGCCGTCTTCAAGGCAGAGTGAATAGACTGTTTCTAGGCAGTCATGATCCATCCTCGGCCGCATCTTCACTTACCATCAGGTAAGATGGCGGTCAAATGTCTGCCTATAAAGGATAAAAAAAAAAAAAAAAGTTTTCGCAGTTAAGAAATCAGTAATCATACAAATACCTGATGAGGCTCTGGTCAGTGTTGTCATCTGAATTTTTGGAAAAGAGTTTTTGAGGAAGTCAAAAAGGACTAGAAAGGGCTAGATTGAGCGTCAAAAGATTTTCTGTCCTAAAAATGCTGAAATGATCATGTCATGAAGGCGTGTGTTTTTTTAGCTCTTCTAAAAAAAGTCATCATGACCGATGAAATAGCAAAAAGTACTTGTTACCATGTCGAAAACTTCATATTTGCTAATATTTTCAAGACAGTGAATAAGAGCTAGATTGCTCTTTTCGGGCTAAATCGTTAAAAAAGGAGTTCACCTATACTAAAAATTGCTAGATCTAGCTACAAAAGGGTTAAGGTGGTAACACTGGCTCTGGTTAAGCGTCAACGAGTGCGACAGATAACGGCGCAAAGCCTTACATGAGTCAAAGTCATTTGAGGTGTTTTTTTTTTCATTCAGTGATCGTTGACATAAGTGACGGTCAGTTCGCTCACCTGGTGGTATGTGATTCGGTTTACCATGACAGATGTGGAGTCTAAGGAAACTAATTACAGTCATCATCATCATCATCATTACTGCCCAATTATGTCCACTGCTGAACGAAGGCCTCCCCTAACTAGTTCTCCTACGAATATCCTCGTTTCGGATTTTATTGCGTAGGGAGCCTAACATAGCCCTACAGTAGGTAGTAATTATTTTCCGTCAACATTGCTCCACGCCTGTCACCCAAGATGACAGGCGTGGAGCAATAAAAAGAGCAGAGGACCTGATAAAAATAGTTGTCTATTTATTTTAGGGCGAAATCACAAAGTGACAGCCCTGAATAGCCGACGGATCGTTAGCTTGGTTGGTCTAAGCTATTCGCGATGGTCTAATAAAGTTCACTTTTAATCGACCGCAGTGGTCGCTTCCGTCGCGCGCTTCGTCTCTGCTAAATGCGGATTTGTCCGTATTAGTTTATGACCGTCGCATAACACTATGATATAATGGGCTAACGTATTAAAGCTTAATTATTTGATTCAATAGACAGGAAAACGAGCAGACCGTACATCAGTTGGTTAGTATGTAATCCCGCCACCCATAGACACTGATAACTCCGATGGAGCAACCAATCCGATGGGAACTTTAACAAGGGAGATCGAAAGAAAATTATGAGGAGCGGATGGATATGGGCCTCCGGTAACCTCTACACTTAGATCAGTTACTATTTTTTTAAGAAAACCTATGAATGATAAATAAAATTAATAAATAAATGACGAATCATATCAAGTATCACTCCGGCGAGCCGACTCATTTGTACTGGAGTCCGGCACTCCCAAACCTATTTATTTTTATATAGAGCAATAAATCACATTTTTTAAGTGTTAAACATAACCAAAGTCATATCAAAATAAGGTCATGACTGTGAATTTTATTAACATATCCCCGAAACAAAAAAGGTACCGAAACCATTAAATTGTTGATTATTAAACCTAACGATGAAGGTTTGATGGTATCGCTTTGAGTGCGTTTAGTTTACGATAAAGCAAGTTAACAGGTACTCGTACAGTGTCGTTTGACATCTTGATAATGACTGAAGATCGAGTTTTTCAGTATTGAGAGCAATGACGGGCATTCCATATGCAAATAAGCAGTGCATACCCTGTGCGTCCAGTCCCCGGAAAATCGCCAACATATTAAATGATTCCCATTTAATCGCCCATTTTCCTCTACCAATTTGAAACATATGCAATCTGCAGTCGTGAATAGCACTCATTTTGACAAAAAATAAAATTATTTATTGTTATTGCGATTAGAGCGTCGGTGGCTCAATGGTGTGGACTGTCGCCTTCCTACCGGGAGGGCTGAGGTTCAAATCCCGACATGTACCAATGTGTTTTCGAATTTTCGAAAATATCAATGAATGTTCCTCAAACAAGAAAAACATTCAGATTCGCCATTCATAAATTAATAACTAAAACATTTTTTCTCCATAATATGCATTGAACGATAAAAACATAATATTTACATTATTTTTTCATATAAATAAAACCAATACACTATGTATTTTATAAAATAACAAACTACATCCAAAAATATCATTTTACCAACAATGTTATTGTATCAAATGTAACCTAAACATCCTGAAAATATGTTCTGCATCGCATAAATAGCAAAATAAACAAGGTACTATTTGCATGCTTGCCGAAATATAGGTCAGGTCGCGATATCTGCCACGACAGGCTGCATCGACGCCCCGATAACCCAGTTTGCTGCAAGGGCAGCCTACCCACCCCAGGACTTCTGACCAGCCAGCGAGACCTCCCGGTGCCTACACCTCCCCTCATTCTCCCGAACACACCACTCCTAAGAGAGGAGGCCGGGCGGCTCAGTTTACGCTGGTCACGTGGACCAATCTCACGACACATTGCAACTCCTAATGATAGCTCGGAGCGTGAAAACGATGCTTTTAAGCCCGATGGCTCTGAAGGGTCTTAGTCAATATAGGCTTTACATGAACGTAGGTATAAGTTTATAAGTATANGCACTCTAAACATTAGATGGATTTATGTTATATAAAATTTAAATACTAAAGTGAATATTACGTCAGATATATCCTTACCCGTATCAGATGAAATTGAATGTATGAAAATCTTATGAAGTTATTTCTTCTTTTTATCCAGTTGGTAGACAAATGACGAATAAACTGTTTATTGAAAAAATGCACGAAATGTCGTTGTTACATTTAGACAGCATTAAACTCAATAAATATAACGGGGACCACCGTGAAACAAATGGAATGAAATTGAAATAGCAATGAAATGTCTATGGGCATATTATAGTAATAACTAGAAGGCATTAACCAGTGTCGCAGTGGCTGTAATCAATTGGCTTTTTGTTGTAAAGTCAGGCGCGAGCGTGACTAGGCATCTTAGGATGCTGAGGGATGGCAAGGTTATTGAATTGAATAAAATAATAATTAAAAACATAGTTGTATTTTAAACTAATATTCTATTGAAATCGCGCTATTATGAAAATAGGAAAATATTTCTTTTGATGTTTATGCAAATTGCCACAGTTGTCAGTACTTAGCTGAAGCAACTTTTACTACAAAATAATATAATTGTTTCAAAAACAGGGGACTTACAGTTAACTACAAGCACAAAAGTTTTCGCAGTTAAGAAATCAGTAATCATACAAATACCTGATGAGGCTCTGGTCAGTGTTGTCATCTGAATTTTTGGAAAAGAGCTTTTTAGGAAGTCAAAAAGGACTAGAAAGGGCTAGATTGAGCGTCAAAAGATTTTCTGTCCTAAAAATGCTGAAATAATCATGTCATGAAGGCGTGTGTTTTTTTAAGCTCTTCTAAATAAAGTCATCATGACCGATGAAATAGCAAAAAAGTACTTGTTACCATGTCGAAAACTTCATATTTGCTAATATTTTCAAGACAGTGAATAAGAGCTAGATTGCTCTTTTCGGGCTAAATCGTTAAAAAAGGAGTTCACCTATACTAAAAATTGCTAGATCTAGCTACAAAAGGGTTAAGGTGGTAACACTGGCTCTGGTTAAGCGTCAACGAGTGCGACAGATAACGGCGCAAAGCCTTACATGAGTCAAAGTCATTTGAGGTGTTTTTTTTTTCATTCAGTGATCGTTGACATAAGTGACGGTCAGTTCGCTCACCTGGTGGTATGTGATTCGGTTTACCATGACAGATGTGGAGTCTAAGGAAACTAATTACAGTCATCATCATCATCATCATTACTGCCCAATTATGTCCACTGCTGAACGAAGGCCTCCCCTAACTAGTTCTCCTACGAATATCCTCGTTTCGGATTTTATTGCGTAGGGAGCCTAACATAGCCCTACAGTAGGTAGTAATTATTTTCCGTCAACATTGCTCCACGCCTGTCACCCAAGATGACAGGCGTGGAGCAATAAAAAGAGCAGAGGACCTGATAAAAATAGTTGTCTATTTATTTTAGGGCGAAATCACAAAGTGACAGCCCTGAATAGCCGACGGATCGTTAGCTTGGTTGGTCTAAGCTATTCGCGATGGTCTAATAAAGTTCACTTTTAATCGACCGCAGTGGTCGCTTCCGTCGCGCGCTTCGTCTCTGCTAAATGCGGATTTGTCCGTATTAGTTTATGACCGTCGCATAACACTATGATATAATGGGCTAACGTATTAAAGCTTAATTATTTGATTCAATAGACAGGAAAACGAGCAGACCGTACATCAGTTGGTTAGTATGTAATCCCGCCACCATAGACACTGATAACTCCGATGGAGCAACCAATCATGGAACTTTAACAAGGGAGATCGAAAGAAAATTATGAGGAGCGGATGGATATGGGCCTCCGGTACACACTTAGATCAGTTACTATTTTTTTAAGCCATATGAATGATATAAAAATTAATAAATAAATGACGAATCATATCAAGTATCACTCCACGAGCCGACTCATTTGTACTGGAGTCCGGCACTCCCAAACCTATTTATTTTTATATAGAGCAATAAATCACATTTTTAATGTTAAACGTAACCAAAGTCATATCAAATAAGGTAAGTTTGATATGCGATTAGAGCGTCGGTGGCTCAATGGTGTGGACTGTCGCCTTCCTACCGGGAGGGCTGAGTTCAATCCCGACACGTACAATGTGTTTTCGAATTTTCGAAAATATCAATGAATGTTCCTAAACAAGAAAAACATTCAGATTCGCCATTCATAAATTAATAACTAAAAATTTTTTCCCATATATGCATTGAACGATAAAACATAATATTTACATTATTTTTCATATAAATAAAACCAATACACTATGTATTTTAAAACAACAAACTACTCCAAAATATCATTTACCAACAATGTTATTGTATCAAATGTAACCTAAACATCCTGAAAATATGTTCTGCATCGTTAAATAGCAAAATCAAGGTACTATTTGCATGCTTGCCGAAATATAGGTCAGGTCGCGATATCTGCCACGACAGGCTGCATCGACGCCCCGGTAACCAGTTTGCTGCAAGGGCAGCCTACCCACCCCAGGACTTCTGACCAGCCAGCGAGACCTCCCGGTGCCTACACTCCCTCATTCTCCCGAACACATCCCTAAGAGAGGAGGCGGGCGGCTCAGTTTACGCTGGTCACGTGGACCAATCTCACGACACATTGCAACTCCTAATGATAGCTCGGAGCGTGAAAACGATGCTTTTAAGCCCGATGGCTCTGAAGGGTCTTAGTCAATATAGGCTTTACATGAACGTAGGTATAAGTTTATAAGTATATCATAAGCCCTCGATCCAGGTTTTGCTCATATAAATAGAAGAGTATCTACCTAGATAATTTTCAGGGAATTTGTATATAAAATTAAAAGTGTTAGCAATTTTGAAATCATATGCATTATATGAAATATAATGCATATTTTATATAAGAAACTTGGCAAATTTTTGCAGGCACCGAGACATGCAGGGCAATCTGCCAACAGGAGAAAAATGAGGAAGCTTAGTTACATGACAGTTAGGTAAAAAATGTATACTGTATAAAACTAATTTCATTAAATTGTTCAACCTTGTAAACGCATTTACCAACTTATTAATTTTATTATATATTTTATTACACAATCCAGTTAGGAAATAACAAACAAAGTTTGTAATTTCGGACTAAATACATTTGTCAGTTTATGACAAATGTATTTAGTCCTTTTACAGAACGTTTATGGCCTTATAGCTATTTAATTTATGGTTAAATGGAGTGCCGTCGTTTTACAAAATGGTTACTAAACGAACAACCATTGCAGCATTGTTTTTATATTATAAGAAAAAAATATATATTATATAGCTTTCCAGACCGATTTCGGCCACAGCGACTGCACCTATTTATTATAACTAAACTTGTAATCAGACATTGACACCAACAAAAAGCTACTATTTGTTGCCACTTCATAGTTTCTAATCTATACTTAAGTACTTATTATTTCAAGTTATAATAATAATTGACCATTTCACAGCGTTTCTTGTATTTTCATCATACGACTGAGTCACTCGTAATGTCGCAATAACAACTAAACTCTCGCCTTCATTATAATTGTGTACACATCGAGTGATGTGTTAAAGATAAAATTGATTCGTACAAGTTTCGAATTTATAATGTCGAACCGAGTAAGTATACCTAAGTAGTCGATAGGATTGGGTTTGATTGACGTTTGGAAATAAATCCTTATAAATAGGTGCTAACTTCTTCTTATCGAGTCGATATGGATTCACCAGTTATATATGGAGAGCGTCGGTGGCTCAGCGGTGTGGACTGTCGCCTTCCTACCGGGAGGGCTGGGGTTCGAATCCCGACACGTACCAATGTATTTTCGAATTTTCGAAAATTTATGTACGTTATCCGACGCTTTTACGGTGAAGGAAAACATCGTGAGGAAACCTTCATGCACGCCTGCGAAGAGATTCGAAGGTTGTGTGTGAAGTCGTCCAATCCGCACTGGGCTCGCGTGGACGACTAAGGCCTAATCACCCAATACGGGTAGGCTCGTGCCTCTCGGTGGGGACGTTTATGAGCTGATGATGATGATGATGATATTGTAACACGACACTATTTTTAAGTACTATACTAACGAACCTAAACAAGATATAAGTTAAGCTTGACTACTACTATGGCTCCTATGGCTGACCCTCCTGGCGCCTAACCTGGATCCGCCCTTGCTCTAATGCCCCTTTCATTTGCCATCCAGAGGTCCCGGAAACCGCACGAAGATGGACAGTTCGGGCAAGACAGTAGATGTTCCATTGTCTGATTATAGTCGCTCAGACTGCTAACTTATAAGTAGATTGAAAATAAAAAATGGATTAGCTAAAGCTTACATAATATAAGAACTGATGACACCAACAATATTTTGAGTAAATAGGTAGGCTTATTTGGATTTCAACATCACACCCTTACGGCCCTACAGTGGAGAATAAAATCTTGTTAATGTTGGAAATCATGAAAGTCTTAGGCAGGAAGCTCTTGAAGAGCGAGGCATTAATAGTACTTTTTCCCTTAGAATTACTATATTTTTTACATACTTATAGATGGACCTCGAATTCACGATCTTCACATTTCGAATAAATAATGGTTCTAAGCATTCAATCGGTGATTAAAGTTACTTTATCGGGCAATAGTTATTAACTTCAAACTAGGGAAAATATTACTTTGTATCAGAAACTAAATATTCGTATCGCCTCCACGACGGTAGCGAAACGGCGAAGCTGTACATATTTACTAATATGTAGAATTTGTAAGGGTCGGTAGAGTTAGGCCGTGTAGAGTGAGATGCTTGGCTCTACATGAGATCTAATGTATTTTTCATAGGGCAAACCTTATGTGGTCGTCTTGGCAACATTTTACGTGAAATGTTAATGGTGGATTATATATGTTTCAAAGTTAAGCTACCTCAGCTACTTGTACTTGATTGAATGAGTTAAATTTTTCAACATCTACATTACGAGTATGTGCATAGGATCACTTTGAGTGATAAAAATGCAAATAATATAATTATGGATAATAACGCCAGGAAAAGTAATTGTTAGGAATATTTCTTTGACGTTATTTTCGTGTCGGTCTGGTTTTTGTATGCGATTCTAATGGGTAAAAAATATTCGATTTTATAAGGGACTAACCGCTCATGCGAGTCAGCGTCATTTTGATTAGCCACCTTTGGCCTTAGTTTTGTAATGAACTGACAGGTTAAACGGGACGGAAAAATAATGTTGTAAATAACAACTTAATTATCGATTAGACGTTAAAATGTTACCAATCATATTTTCACCAAAGAATAAAATGTAAAAAGTATTTTGAACCTTAAAATGAGCCACATCATCAAAAATGTTTACATAGAAACGGAAAAGAAAACAAACACTAGAAATATTTTACTTAAAATATTTAACAAGTGTCTCATTTCGCAGAAATGGGAAATACAGTAAACAAGGTTCACCATTAAAATGACTACATGTAACGTCGAACTTTAAGCTTTCTAATAAAGTTTATTACTTATTACAATATCTATGTTTTGATATTAAGCTCTTTTCCATAGCCATGCAATGTGAAAAAGCCTGTGACCCGAGAGGAACTTTATAGGCTGTCGGAATATATGATTTTAATTTTGACAGTATTCCATTTTACTTGTTAGATTATACATTTATTATTTAAATATTTATTAATAAGACCATTATTACCGTCATTAAGTTAAACTTGTCTAATTAGTGCAAAAATCTAGTCCAAATGCATTGTTTTTGACGGAAGCTATGCTCGGTTTGACCAAGTTAATTGGATACTGAGCTTTATCTCTAAAGCCCCTACCGACTATAACCAGGGAAAGATTTTATATTCTCTTTGTTACAAAGCTTACGTTATATTTAATTTCGCATTGTACAAAAACTTAATTAAACCCGCTCCGATGTAAACCGTAAATTTGCCTAATTCCGTAGATACTCGTAGATTGTTCTTTTAGACGGGATAATACCTACTATGTAGTAAAATAATTTGCTGTTTTTAGCTTTTATCCTATAAATATATACAAGGTTATCAAGCCCACCCCACAACGCCCAAAGCCGAGGTACGATTCCAGCTCGAAGACGCCCTTAATCCTTATCTTATCTTTTAAGCCTGAAAGCAACCTTCGCTCGCCATATACTCAGTGAAGCTGTAGTGGCCATTTGCACTCATCAGCAGTACCAGCTAAAAATGAGAATAATGTTTTTTGTGCCTGATACATACTCGTAAAGTCCCATGTTCTAGCGCACAAAGTTCATGTTTAAAATAAAAAAATCACTTTCATTCGAGGTATAAAACTGTACTCGTAATTATTATATTAATCCTGTAAAAGTTTCTTATTGAACAAAGATATTATTATTTTTTATCACTTGTTGAGTAGGTACCTATAGAATGAGTAAAAGCGTCTTTCATTAACTCGGGCTAGGTAGCACTATTTAATATATGCGGATATTTATTAAGTAAGGAAATCTAAAGCCTCGAAACATAAAAATCCTTGAAGTAATTGCTTTCTTCGCTTACCCGATTAAATGTTACTTTATACGGCTTATAAACCGATCTTTGATGTTTCCAGGTAAAGACGGTGTATTTTATTTCAATCCACGTAGCAACAGTTCAAATTCTAAATAATTGCTTAACGAATACCAGTCTACCATAAATGTTAATTGTGTATAAGCTAGCGTATGTAAGTAGCATTGTGCTGGAAGAAATATTATATAATTTAATACGATCCAGAACTCTGTATTTCAATTTTGAATACAATATACCTTAGTAACATTTGACATATCCTTTGAACTACTAAATGTGATATAACACTTTAAACGTTCACGTCATAATATATATCGAAAGATATTATCATTTTAAAATATTTCTGAAAATGATATATATGAGTAAATAAAGTTGACTTATCAGAAGAAATATACAACAATTCGTTATGCTAATAACAAAATCTGCAATTTGTTAGACTTTAATTTCTAACTATACAAGTTCCTTTGAAATTACTTTCCAAAACCAAATATAATTATATGGAAATCAACTATAGTGTCATAGCAAAACCCAGGTCAACTAACCAATTAGTGACATAAGTCCGGTCAGAGAATCTCGCTAGGCATGCAAGCCGATGCCACTATCGTGATTCTAAGAATTTGTTCACCAAACAAGTTATGGGAGCTGCACACTGCCAATGTAGAACGCACAGACGAGTCGAGGCTTGCGTATGGTCGACAACAAAAGTGATTTAGTAACTCTAATGGAACTAAGAATTCTGAACAGAAATTTCCACATTTATTTGTTTCCTTATAACCACTAGAGTTTAGATTATTATTTACCGTGGATTTGTCATAAACATAAAATTTATTAATACCCTTATTAGAATGAGAAAAATCCAAACAGGTTTTGTTGGCGACAGTACACGAGCCCGGCACAGGTCGAAGCCTGGAAACAGGGTGAGAGGCTGTGCACACAAGGCGGCCGTCTGTGTGTGTTACGTTTGTGTTCAAAGCGTAGGCGTTACGAACACAGAGCTTTCACGCAGCCTTGGCCGCGAGACACGTGCGTCGGTAGAGACGCGCGAGGCCTTACTATCGGTATCGATAGTAAACATTAGTCATGCGGACAAGTCCCAACTTGTTCTTAATTTACATGCGGTCGGCGGTCACCGATTCGTTTGTTTATTTTAATCAGAAAACTACTAGAGTTTACGAAAATTCTTATGTAATAATATGTAATTATTTACATAATAACGCCACAGATTGTCCTCCTGCCTTGTGACTTGTAGTCCTTGTAGAGGTAAATAGAAGCTGACCTCAAACTAAGGAAACAAGCTAAGCCGTTAGTATTCATTTTTGTAATTTGGGCCACTTGAACAGTTGAAATAAATCACAATATTCTAGTAAGACAGAACATTCCGCCAAAACAGTAAAATATATTTCGATAGCCTAAAATAGTAATATCTCAACATTTAATCTAGCTTGAAAATTTATGTTATTTATATAGCCATATTTTGTTGACCAATTGGTGATTTACTCAAAGGTCCTTAACCTGTTTAATCGAGAACAAGTGATGTAGATTTTTATTCAAGTAATTAATTGGGTAGAAGTAAACCTATAAAGAATAATCTATCTAGCTAGAAAATGATTTTTGTTGAGCCGGCAAGATTTTTTAAGAAAATATTAGATGACGACAGTTTCTAATTACGAATAAAAATGATTCAAAATAAAAACTAGCTGTATTTACACGGACAATGTCCTATGTAAACGTTATAATAGTTAACAAAGTGCTAACAGGTTCAGACGTGATATTCGACTGTTAGTGGCTATGTGTCGTTTACCTTTTGGACATTTTTGAATGGGTTCAAAACGGTAATGTAGTTCGATCACGTATTTACAACATATTTTACATTACTGGGTACTGAAAATATTCTGCTAATAAACATATAAATTCCTAATAAGGTAAGCCCTATGTATAATTCTCTCTATATCTAGGAATCATATCTTTTTTTATTTGAATAATTTGTCTAAGTTATTCTCAAACAATAGATAAAAATAAGAGATATTTTCTTATTCATTTAATAGTACACATTTTAAACCTATGTCGAACTTCATGAGTACCTTTTTATTGTTAATATAGAAACATGAGAACCAAATTAAAAGGGTGTTCAAAATTAAAATATTTTGGATCGGCCACAATTTTTTCATTAGACTCGCGACACAATGGTCAAAGGTGGCTTTTGCAGGCACTATACTCCACTAGAAATTTTTTCAATTCACTTTACACAGCTAAAAACAGCAACGATAAATAAAAAGAGTTACTTAACACTACTTCTACAAATAGATATACCGATTCTTCGGATCAAAGTGCCTTTAATTATGATTAGCATTTTTAATAGACGCTGTTTTGACGTTACCATGCTTGTAGTGTACAAAACCACAGCGGCTTCATATTTATTTCATCATGTTTAAAATTAGAAAAGCATCAGGTGACCAAATTTGGAATATTATGCTCAGTCTCTTCATCTTTCCGGGTCATCAACGTGGCTCATACTGCCAAACAATAACGTCAACATACTATATATACTATCATCACCCTTCATTCATGCATCGTATCGTAATAGTATATCAGTTGTGATAATAAATGACCACTATTTTCACGGCTGAAATGTATTACCTCGATATTTACTCGCCACTTTCCCCCCAAGGTGCATCACTAGCGCCCGGGAGGCGGGTGGTAGTACTCCCTGCTTCCCTCTCGCTCTATCAGCTGAGCGGCACGTGCATACATATCGTCTAGTGTAGACACAAGCTCGTACACCGAATCGTTCGTTGTACCCATTCGCCCAATAAATGTAACAGCAGCTACCCAAAGAGTTAATACACGATAAAGTTTACGAGATAGATGCGTAATAATGTAGGCGGTTATTACAGTCCATATCACAGGGCCGAGCACTCCAGCGGGAAAAGTTATGGTTATTGAACAGGTGTGCGAACTATGAAAGGAGTTGATAACGGTCTCAATATTGGAAAGTCCGGGAGCTTTAAATACACACTTTTCCGAATTAGGCATTTATCATTTGATATATATACGAGTATTAGCTTTGACGACCCATGTGGTGTTATTGGTTGAGATGTCGCCTCTGACACCAAGGGTTCCGGGCTCGAGTCCTGGGCATTACATGCGTTTGTGTGCATGAACAAGTCTGTTTGTATTTACTATGTATAATATGTATGTATTTACAAAAATATAAAATGTTTATCCGTTGTTTAGTACCCATACTACAGGATTCACGCTTAACTTGGAGCTAGATGGCGCTGTCTGAATGTCAGTGGATATTTATATGTTATATTTGTCAGCTATATTAAGATAAGGTAAAATTTCTTTTTGATCACGACTATAGTACCTATTTGAAGAGTGCGTGTGAATGTTCCGTAGTGACAAACATGCTATTTTACTATATGTCGTCGTCCAATGCTGGACTAAGCGTAGCTCAATAATTGTGAGGTTTTTATGGCCAATGAATGAATGAATGAACAGGACAACAGCGACGATTCACCCATACTAGATGGTAGACTCGGTAGTGAGTCGTCTAGGTAGGTGCAGATATCGTCCAGTAAAATAGGTGTGTTTAGCACTTCTGTGTTTCGGGATGATAGCACTGTAGCTAGTAAAATTACCGGGTATAAGAGACCTAACATCGTTGTCTCGGGTGACAGAGTATACGAAAAATAAGAACTACCTACTGCTACTGATTTCCTTCAACACAGTTTTTGTCATGGTCAGGCGTATCACTTACCACCAGGTAAATGAGCTGTCCGTCTCGTTCACTTATAAAAAAAATAACAAACGTATGAAACTATAATTTGCCGCACTGGTGCAATGTGCGTTGGCAACTCGCCAGAGACTCGTTCGTGATTAGACATATTAACTAAGAAATAGCAGCTAGCAGGGTTGACTTGAACATCTTAAGGGAAGTAATCATTACGCTGGGCCAGTACGGGAAGAGATATCTTCAAAACCTCTTCTTTGTTAGGAGTGATGCACCTCGGGCAGGTGGTTAGGCCCCGAAAGACTCATAAAACTTTATTAGTTATAAAATTTGGTAAGAATACGGCCGACGAACAAGCTACGACGAATTCGGAAGAATTGACGAACCATCTGGTGAAATGGTTGAGACGTCAGCTTTAACACTAAGGATTCCGGGTTCGATCCCCAGGCAGTACAAACGTTTGTGTACATGAACACGTCTGTTTGTAATGGTCTGGGTATTTCTATGTATAACATGTATGTTTAACCGTTGTTTAGTATCCATATTACAGGCTAATTCTTAGTTTAGGGCTAGATGGCCCTGTGTGAATGCCAGTGGATATATTTTTTATTTATTTAAAATATCGACATTAAACACAAATAACATGAACGTATCTTTAGTGATGGGTTTTTTAAAACTCTTATATACCTATCTTTACCTCGATCTGTATTATTGTGACCTTTTCACTGCGACCCTGTTTGACCCTTAACTGCCAGGACTCAAAAAACAATGGATATTATATTATTTCTGACGTTATAAGGCATCTATGGTGTTCAAAAGGTTATTTATAAAGAAAGTATATCTCCGTTCACAAATATTTGCCTCCACTGATTCATCTTTGGTAGATTCCTTACCAGAATTGCGGTGTATGGAAAGTAACGGTCATACTGTTTATTAGTGGTCTACTACGTGTCAATACTATATGAAAGTATATATATGCGTCAAATACTGTTTCAGGTGGGAGCAACGAAATGGTCGCCTCTATGCAACGTAAACTAAATATTTCGAATTAGAATTATTTAAATGTAACTTGTTATACGCAGTATTTCAATACTTTGCTATGAGATATCAATGCCGTATTTCTTTGGAAAACACACAAAACATCTTAAAGGGTGTATAGGCCATAGTCATCGCGGTTCATTGCGGACCGACTTCACGCCTTCGAATTACTTCGTAGACGTGCGCAGGTTTCCTCACGATTATTTCATTCACCGTAAGAGCGTCGGATAAACGTACATATAATTTCAGAAATTCGAAAACCACTGACACGTTGCGAGATTTGAACCTACACCCTCTCATCAGAAGGCAACAGTCTACACCAATGAGCCACCGAGGCTATTTTTGACATAATACATACATATATTGTATGAGTCAAAGTCAAAATCCATTTATTCAGATTAGGCTTATAAAAAGCACTTATGAACGTCAAAAATAATACAAAATACATTAAAAAAACATTTAAAATTTCAATGTGAATTTTGATTCTTCGAAAAAAGCGCTTCATTGCTTTGGCCTGCTGAGAAAGAAGCACCCAAGATAACTCAAGAGTACAGCCTTTTAAATTATAAACAATTATTTTAATGTAGATATATATTTAACGAGAAAAAATTAGAGGTTACTCTAATGTTTCTACTCAAGTGGTTAAATAAGTATCATGCCAAATTAAATTTTATAGAGTCCTATCGCAACATTGTATGGAGCAGTTGTTGAATCGGACCGCATTCTTTGTATGCAACTGGACGGACTGATGTTCTATCTTTATACAATTGTTCTCACAGCCACGTTGCTATTTAAGTCGATGCTGATCAACGGCGAATCGATTAGCCTTTTATTTACGATATTCTTGTATCGTTAAATAATGTTTTAAATTAACAGGTTTGGAATTTGCAAATAAAACCTTAAGTTACATTTTATAAAACTACGCCAATTTATTTTAAAAAAAAAGCTAAGAACAAAAGTACTTTTAACTGTCACATATTTGTAACGTTGTGACTCTTTCATGACGTTTTTAATAAAAGTTAAAAAATTACATTAACATCATATTACAGAAAATAATTGTACCCAGGTTTTAAATATTAACTATACATCACTGTCGTAGCAGTATATCTATATTTCCTTAGTCGCCATGGTTCAGAAATGTAGATATTCATAAATTAATCAAAAAACCCCTACATCTGCAGCAAACGCACATGCACGGTCACTTTATAATCTCGAATAACAAATACAACCGCCCGCGTCACTTTGTTTTGTAACGCGTCGATCTTGATATGCGCACACGCATGAATGCATTCGCGGTGCGCCGGCTTCCCCATATGGCCAAGGCTAGGCCTTTTGGCCAACATAAGTGGCCACTCACCCACAGTCTGAACGAGCCACCAATATCAATGAACTGGCCATCAATAAAACATGTGGCACTAAGCCAGGAAAGGAAACGGCGAAATGAGAAAAAGAAATATTTGAAAAAGGAATCCGATGCGTACACTCGATTGTTTTGCAATCGGAAAGCATTCAATGTAAAGCTCAGTGTACACAACATGAAATATTCGACGCGATTAAAGCTAATATACACAGCTACTGTGGACAGAGTTCAATGTTACATAACTAGTCTTAGTTGATAAATATCTGGCCAGTTGTATTGGTGAATGATAAGGTTACTGAATTATTCAAGCACAAAACCCGGCTCGTGATGTTGTACCGATAGTGCGGGGACGAAACAAAAATAATAAGTTTATAAAGGAGGGTCTCAACTTTCGTGGGAAGATCGCGACTGTCGGCCACGGCACATTCCGTCGAGATCACGCCGCATGTTGCCCGTTCGAGGCCCCGTCTGACTCGTCTTCTTTCATTTTTTTTTACAGACACATATTACGGTTACTTATCAATTGTTTTCGTGTTAACTTACTTTCGATTATAGGTACGCACAGAAAGGATTGGATGGTAATAACAGTATTGTGTCAACTAGGATAACATTACAGCAAAGTAACTAGTGTCGGTTAGGTCGGTTATCATTAATCTAAAACTTGTTGGAACTTGTAAAGTAGGTATACACAGTTATTACGCTTAACGTCTGATAACTGCTTAACACGTATATAGAAATGAATTTTACAAATATCCTGCCCTTAGGAAGATTATTATCCATACAATATTGATTGGAAGCTTGCCTATATCCTAATGTCTGGCAATAAATAAGGTGACTAGTGATTGGTTATGTCGGTGACTATATTTGTATACATGTATATTGTATACTTAAAAACTAGCATAATTTTTGGTTTAATTTATTGCCCAAGGAACCCTAATGAAACAAACAGAAGCTGCATTCCAAGCGTACATAGGACGTGCATGATTTTCATCGAAATTTTAAGAAAAAAACCACCTTCGATTCACCAATAAAACATAAACATTGTAATCGCCGGCGTCGTTTGAAGACATGACTTTTTGCGTACATTTAGTTGTTTTAAACAAGCAGATAAAACACCAGAGCTTAAAACGATTTTTAAAAGGCAAGGACGCTTACAAGCAACTTTCATACCACAGAAGTCAGTTACAATATATACCTCAGTAATTTGAACTATTTTAATTATTGAGGAATGCACATGTGTAATAGTTTAACGGCTGGTTTAAATTAGCTCGTTTTTATAAAAATGTTATTCTGATATATAAATTAATACAACATTGTTTAAATATATCCATAAAAAAATTACAAATAATTTAAATGATACAACGTATTCCCTATGACGGCTAGCAAAAATACAAACATCAATCGATTACCGTATAGTTTTGTATCTTCTAAACTACTCATAATTAAAAACAATTAAATGGAAACGGGTTCGATAATGGTAGCCATTGGGATTTTTTATAAATATGAAATCATAATAAGCAACCAGCCTTAAACGTCCAGCTGCAGGCCACAGGACTTCCAGGAGATGAAGCAGTCACTTACCACGCCGGTCCAATGCGAATGATAGCAGCCAGGACAAACGTGCCTTTCGAAGCACGGGGGGACTCGAGAAATCGAGATGAGATTTTTTGGTTACACATCCGATGATTGCACACAGTGACAGTTGCCAATCAGCTTATACGAGCTTAGAACCAAATATAAGTATAAAATTTTGATCCAAGCATAATTTGAGTGAGTTTTAACCTATCTATAGAAAAACAGTAGCGGAGAAGTAGTACTTCGCTCTCTGGGTTAAGTGAATGTATGTACAACATGAAGTCCTATCTATCTACCATCCCCTTCTATTTCATCTAGAATTAAGGAATTTAATTGGATCTTCCTTACACTTAAATACATTTTCCTACTCACGTGGTAAATAGCATTGCATCACAAGAAATATATTAATGAAATTTCATTTCCTTTGGTTCAATCGATTAGAATAACTTTGCATCCGAGTCTGGGGCGGGGCTCGGCAAAACGCCATTTTTAACGGTGAGAGAGCTCAAAGAACTTTACTCAAAATAATTTATTTTAAGAAGAGAATGTTCCCAACCGAAAATCTTTACATTTGAGCAAACTTTTATCTGTAAGAAAGATTTACATTACAAGAATAATATTAAGCAAACATAAAACCTTAATATATGATCCTCTAGTAGAACAATAAAAGAAGAAGTCGTCAATACAAAGTGCAACAATTCCCAAGGTCAGAACAGGTTTGCGTAGGTTGCAATCAGAATTCCAGTCTTCGCATCTATATAATAAAATAAATAAAATACTAGCATATTTATAGCAGAAGTTCATATGAATGTAAATATAGAGTACGTAACTGGCTTCAAGATCTTAGCTTACTGAAACCGAGGCATTGTTTAAAATTGATAAATAGATGTAGGCATCACATAGACACTCACACACGAGTACACCTTCTCACATTACACAAACACACACAAAACGCATACACAGACACACGCGCGCAAACGCACCACACACATACACACACACCTCACATACACACCACACACACTCTCTCACACACACACACACACACACACACACATGTAAAACCGCTCAGAACATATCTTACAAATACAAATACATGTACAAAATAATTTAGATAATCTAAGATTATCATTATATAAGCGTAAAAGTTGTTCTAAGTGTCAATTCTGTAGCTATAGTAAATTTTGCACAATTGTTATGCAGAGCGTTGTCTCCTGGCACAGGCAAAATTTGCTTAAAAGGAGGCTTCGTCTACTAGTTATAAGCATGTGTTTGGAAAGTAATAAAAGAACTTTTGATTTTGATTTTTTTTTTTTGATTTTTGAAAAGCCCGTCAGATATCTTAATATCACCTATAGTAGTATCTTAAAATAAACCAGTAACAGCGAAAGCTTTTCGTACCTACGTAAATTCTGAAACTGACTGGACCTTTGTTGCGATGGTTTATTTATTCAGTCTTTACCTCTTGCCTCATTTTAACTATGTCGTAACCTCAGAATACAGAATGTCGTATTAAGAGCAATTTTATCGATTTAAACTGTTTCACTGTAGCTAATGAAATTACCGGAAGAGACCTAACATCTATTGTCTCGGGTGTTGGGCGCAGTACGGCGTTAATGGAGAATAACTGTCTATCAGTTGTTGGTCTTCTTTAATGCCGCTTGTCATGGTTAGGAGTATCACTTACCATTGGGTGAGCAACTTGACCATCCTGTTCACTTGGTAACTTAAAAAAACTATAGAAGAATTAATTATACCTACTTAAGTGGCACTTGGTGCGCGGTGTCATTACATCCTGCCAAATAACTATAAAGACAACTTTTACTACTACTGCCATAACGTTTACTTCTAAACAAGGGCCTATCCTACTTGCCACTACTACTACTTGCTTGTGTTGGCGGGTCACCAGGATTTCGGTAGCTATTTGTCGGTATGCACTACTCAGGTTTTTAAGTGTACAGGATGGTCAGGACGCTCACCTGATGGTAAGTGATACTCCTAAACCATGACAAAGCGGCATTAAAGAAGACCAACAACTGATAGACAGTTATTCTCCATTAACGCGTACTGCGCCCAACACCCGAGACAACAGATATATAATAGGTCTAATACCCGGTGATTTCACTAGCTACAGTGCCTCTTCCGAAACACAAAAGCGCATAACACATCTGTTCACGGGCCTATATCTGGCACTGCGTGTGACTCAGTATCACGTCTACCACCTAGGTTGGTTTTGGGTTCCAAAAGTTATACGCCAGAACCCGTCACATCCCAATTATTATGTGCTGTGATAAACCATAATCACGAATTCATATTGCAGTAGCTACAACTTGTAGCAACTAAACATTAATTTCTTTCAAATTATTTTTACTATTGAATGCTCATATGCGAACTTTTTCACAGCCATCAACAACTTCCCGGAATATTTTGATAGTGTTGCCAATTCGTGAATCATTACTTTTTCAAAACATTACATGTCAAATGTTGTTTTGCCAGTTTAGGCGCGGTATAATTAGTCACTGCTTTGGGCCGCAAGCAGGAAATCTTTGAAATGCCTACTAGCTTTACTATATCGACACAATATTGCGTGGGACGAGCGCGCCTAGGATCTTGTCCAATATTGTAAGATCTATCAGTACATTACGAATGTAATTTTTGCATTTATATGCTAAGAAAGACATTGCCATTACGTACATATGAATTAAATATAAGGCAAACGGATAAAACGCACTGATAAAGAGATTGACAAAGCTTGTAAATATCACACTTTGTCACTGATTTTACTTGTGAGCTATTTTCGTTAATGTATATTTTTATACAATAGTGACAATAGATTATTACTGAATCCTGAATAAAATGAATAAATGTAAATCAAACAAATAAACAGTTAAGTATTAACATTTAATCTTATTTTGAAAAACAATACTTAATTGGCTGATATCCTTCCTAAAGTTATCTAATGATATTAATTAAGTCTGGATAATTAATCGTTTGAAATTTAGCATGTAATGAAGCTGGATTGGATTACGATTATTACTTGATTCCCAAGCATTCAATATATGGTTACATGTGTGAAGTGGATTTTTTATTACAGATTGAAAAAGTCTCAAGGCCAGGTATCGTCCCGAAAAGATGGATAAGAGACCAACATTTGTCGTCTAAAGGGAGTAGGGACGGACGTGTGCAGTGGTATCAACAGTGATTTGTTTTCTTCAAAACTGAGCAGGCATTATTTACCATCAGGTGAGCAAATTGGTCATGCCGTTCAATTTATAACAAAAAAAACTTAAACACAATTTCTCGCTATTTTATAGTAAAAAATAACAGTAAATTGTGAATTTAAAAATAAAAGAGCTCATACATTACCGCATGCAGACCATATAATTGCACCGAATCTTACAACAGTCATAATGACGTTAGAAATGAGACATTACTTCCTCTAAACGACACCTAATAGCCGTTTGACTAATTCACTTAGGTTACATGATCGGCTCCACGCTTCATTTAGGTGGTGGAAAATGTGTTTTTAGGTAGCGTTAATAGTCTAGGCAAGCTGGTAGTTTTTGCACGGGTTGCATCGAAGAGATAGTGGTTGCGTGAGCATTTTAGAAATGCGATTATGCAATTTACTATAGTCATTACATATATTTTTCGTAAAACTTGTTATTTAGAGATGGGACACCAAGCTTGTTTGTAGTCTTTAAAACTTTCAAACAACGTAAGTTTTTATAATCACTTTGCTATTAAGTAGATATTTATTGAAATTCTTTCATTTATTTTTTAAGTAATCTTTTAGTAACTTATACACATAACATCGGATGATCAAATTACAATAGTTAATTGTTAACGACAGTTTATTGGTATAATAGTTTTCTTAGAATCTCCTGCAACATATTTCTCTTCAACTGTTCCTGTATCATATTTCTATTTATAAAATCTATGTCGATTTCTACGTGTATAGCGTTTGCTTTGTATTTAATTTGTTTAAATAAGCAATTACTGTGCATGTGAGATTGCGTGGGCTTTTTCAACCTTAGGACTCGAGAATACTCTTGCAGTTAAGGACGTGCATAAATAAGGTAGTATCGACTCATAAATTCATAATTGTCTCAACTTTTGTGAAAGATGCTAAATGATAATTTTCCAGAATATCTGAATATACCGTAAAGATCGGTCATTTTTGGGATTTCAAGTAATAAAACGAGTCCTGGTTTACCTTGATTAGAAATTCTAAAAGTTTTGTCTGCTTTTGTAGTCGACTGTCCCTACACCCAATGTACAGCGATTTCAGAACTCAAAGCGCAGTACTTTTAACAGCGAATTATGTACGACATGATTGGATGTAGGTAAAGGGTCCTTCAGAATGCAATCAAGCCAACATCACCAGCCCGTGGTGCAACGGACCAACTAAAGGTCCTGAACAAAACTCCTGAACGACGAGTATTTGCTTTGTCCAGCTCTGAATTACGCGGCTAAAATGAAGATGATGGTGTTATGATAATATCAATTCTAATAATGGCAGATACAAATCGTCCTCAAAAAACTTTATGTGTTGTTTGTCCACGGTTCTTGCAATTAAATTCAAAACAAAATTTATTTCATTCTGAGTAACAAAAGGAAAGCGGAGAACCGGGATATCTGGCACAAAATGGGGGAGACCTATGTCCAGCAGTGGACTGCGATAGGTTGAAGAGAAAGAGAGTAAGTTACAAAGACTTCATTTGTACATTGTTTATAATATTACACATTGCAAATAAAAAATCATGAAAAAACGCTCTTAAACATTATAATCGCACTAGCTATGTGTATAAACATGGTCCGTCGTAACGTAAACACACGTGTAACTTGAGTTGCTAATTTCGTTTGTTCTTTGTTCTCAAAGTATAATTTGTAAGGAATGGTGAATCAGAAATCCTTGTTCACTGATTTTTATTTTCTCTCTCTTCACTTTTCAACTAATATGGAGGACTCCTTTGTCCAGCAATGGTCTATATTGCTGGACAAAGCAGTCCCACATTTCGTGCCAAATCCAGGACCTCCGCTTCTCCCATCCTGATTCCACCAGCGCCCTGTAAGTCGCCGGTACCAATTAGCAACGGTACTGGTATCGTTTTTGAAATCCGTGGTGTGCAAAAGGCGATATTGCCGATAACCACCGTTATTTGATTGCAATATGTTTTCATGTATAACAAGTTTTTTAATATAATATGGTTTGCAATAAATATTGAATCGCAAAAAATGGTGTAGTCAAGGAGTCCGTAAAAACGCTTCTCAATTAAATTTCGAACAGCAAATTTAATTAATGTAACTTAGTACGAGCACAGTTACACAGAGATAACCTGAAATATTTATCGAACGAGAACATAAAGGATGTCAAGCAATCGAGATTTTACTTATGTACAGCTTTCCTTGTCCATAAGATGGCCTGCGCGGGCGCTACTGCACTACGCAACCCGCCCCCCTTACGCTCGCCACATGTTTGACCACCTTTTGAGGAACATTCCGAATTGTGATTTAAATTACGTGCAAAAAGCTTGCAAGCTTGTTATTATTCGCTTATTATATACGCTTTTACTTTTTACAAACGTGCATCTGTGAGTCTGTGACATCTATTTTTGGAATGGAACTTATGCTGTTTACCGCTGTGTCCAACCACACGCGGTAAACGACAAAGTTCCAACTGTTGACAATTTCACTGGGTAAGTGGCGAGCGCAGATGACCCTCAGCCTAAAAACTACATGCAAATAACATAGGCTTCTCAAAGTGGATCTTAAGAGGTAAGGTATGCAGTGTATGCCGATTTTGCGAAGACTGACTGCTAGAATATACTGTCCTAAGACAGCTAACGTTATATGGTATGCAGTGCTTAGTTTAATTTAAACCGTTTCATTGAGTGGGTTTTAATACTTTAACTACTTTTGACAAACAGAGACCTGAAAGCAGTTTTTACTATTGCCACCTGTAAGATCTTCATGTGTGATCTTTTCATGATCATTGAACGCCGGGAATCCAGACACAATAAAAAATCTATTATGTCTGGCAGATAAGACGTGATTAATGGTCAAAGCTTAATCATCCAACAAGCTCCGAAGCACAAGCCTTCACTTTGTATATCCATGGAAAAATTGAGCCGTAAGTAATGCCGTAACCACAGACATCAGAATATACATTAGACTGGACAAGCCACCAAGTTTATAGCAGTCCCAGTGTCGCAATTTCTTTTCGGTTCTTACCTGTAAAAAGTTATTATATTTCTTGGTAAATTTACTGATTCATTGCGATGATGGCATGTTACAATTGCACAGGATGGCATTTGGAAAAAAAACGGTAATTTCTTCTAATATTCGTGCCTCTTGACTCGTCTCACAGAGCGTAAACTGGTAGCCAGTGTATGCTCGTTGAGCTTACAGTTGTCGCACTTTAAACGCGGCTTGCCCCATCTCCTGTATTGGGAAATCTGTGGCCGTAACCTATCCTATCCTATTCAACCTATCGCAGTCCACTGCTGGACATAGGTCTCCCCCATTTTGCGCCAGATATCCCGGTCCTCCGCTTTTCTCATCCAGCCTCCACTAGCGACCTTTCGCAAGTCGTCGGTCCATAACCTATCACTTGGGGATAATATTATCTTAAGACAGTAGCCAAGACCGAAGAGTGCTTTTCGGACGCTCGGAGGCACTCGAGATGAAATTTAGTCTATTCTGAGTCGTCTAGGTAGGTACCACTGCAGTACCCCGTGAAACAATAGTGTTATGCACTTTTGTGTTTCGGGATGAGGGCACTAGTAACTAGTTACACTTGTAAAATTACTGGGTATAATAGACCTAACTTCTGTTGTCTCTGGTGTTGAGCGCATTGATGGAAAATAATAACTTTCTATTAGTTGTTAGTCTGATTTAATGCCGCTATGTCATGGTCAGGCGTATCGCTTACTATCAGGTAAGCGTCTTGACCGTCCTGTTCACTTCCGTGATCGTCTACCGAACTCGCTAACCGCTACAATATCAAAGTCGCAGTGTCCATAGTCTTTCCAAACAACACTCTAAAAAACTGAGGACGTATTAACAAACTCTAAAACTAGTTTATTGCCCAAACACGTTGTATTCGCAATACGAGTAGGTTTAAATCTGGCCTTATCCGCATCTAGTATCAAGATGGCTAAGAAACGTGTTCAGACAACTCACTCCTAAACTATGCCATTACACGCTTACGTTTGAGCTTCTGAAACTGTATTATTCTAGATGTAGATAGATTATACTTGCCTTATTAGGAATTCCTTATTATGGAATAAAAAAATATTTATAAAAAAAGAGCGTAATCCTTCCCTAAAGGTAAGCAACGCACCGGTTAAATGCTGGTATCACGGTTATCACAGGCGGAGGTGAACTGTATTCATCATGTATCTCTCTTGCTCGTTGCTCAGTCGTCTTCAGTAGTCACCTATTTGAAACTTTGAATTGTAAAATCAATCAACTCCAGCCATAAGAAACAGCCAACTATTATAGGTAATAGTAGTATATTAATTTCAATTAAAAGAACCAGCAGAAAAACTTAGCCTGTGGAAAACTCCTAGTCTTGTACTTATTTTTAAGAAATAAGCAATTCAACATACAGAGCACCTTATAGTTGACTGGAACTGTTGCTTTTAACACACATATGTTCCTGGTAATGGGACGCAGTACAATGAATATTTATTAGGGAAAGTTAGTCACAATTTCCAGTAATATTTTGTACCTGATTCGCCTTTTAAGCCAAACTCAGTATTACTGTATGACGGGATACTAATGTTATTGAGGCACTTAATTACAAGACATCAAGAAGAACCCTTCTGAAGCAAATCTAAGACACTAAATCATTAATTACTTTTTCCAGTCATTCAGTGTCCACAAGTTTTATCAGCAACAATTTTAACATATCGACGCAGACGCGTAAGCGGCGCACGTCAGTTTATTTCGAGATATCGCTTGCCCCACTTTGCTGACTCCCGATATCTCGGCGATAACACACAGTGGCAGTCGAGAGATGATCTTTGTAACAAGAGATATTCATATTACTGTTGACATAGTGGCTTAAGATACTATTTTACTTTTGTAAATTTACCAAGCGAAAGATAACACGGCCAAGGAATGTAATTCCTATCAGCAGTTATTTTTTATATAATCACTTAATCTCTCATATTTATTTATTTCTGCCTATGTGGCACTTCTGGTTAAGCTTTCTCCATTGTAGGTTATCATATGACCTTCGTTCCAAATTCTAATAATTCATAATATAAATTGGAGTCAGTATTTAGTACGTCGTTCATAGAGCTAAATACACTGTAAAATTTTGACCTTACACACCAGTTGTGGTTTTGAGTCTATACAATGTATATACGATGGATTCGCCGTTAGTAGAGCATCAGCAAACCGAAAGTACCGAAAATAGGCTGATTGTGATTATTTCATTGATTGAGTACAGAGTTGATCTCTAACGGCCGGAGGTAGGCGCGGTGCGCTGGCGCCGCGGCCGCTCGTCAGGACGTCGACCCGCGACCTTGGCTGTAGCAATTAATTTCAAACAATGTTTTTGTTCTCACTTACTCACCATTATCGTATGTAATGCGTAATGCAGTCCGCTTTGGAAGAGACAACAGACGCAGTAAATAGACAACATATACATAGATTATATGACTTGTTCGTTTGAAATCTACGAATAAACTTTAAGTACACAAAAACCATAACTATAGTTATTATATGTGAAAGGGAAACATCGAGTGGTCACTAGTTTGGGCATTCATTGATGTAGATTTGGAATAATAATGAGCCCAGCACGCTCCCTTGAGGTACTTCGTAATATACAGACCTTTCGATCTTGGCAAGAAAGACGGACTGTAGCAAATTTTTATAACAACTACTAAATCATCAATTTTATACTTGATTAACCTTTTATCTAAAAAACATAGTTATTTGTTTAAATTAGCCAATGAGCTTTGGAGTAATAATATAAACGCACATGTCAATAAAACGACAAGTTAGGTACAACAATTATATCATAAAAAATAATATATAGGTTACTATTAATGCTCTAAAAGAATAACACATCAAACCAAGAAAGAGGTAATAATTCGTATTACTACATCATACTAAGAGGAAAAATCAATTATAATGGACTAACGTAACATAGTATTTCTCGTCTTGGAGTAGTTTAAAATTATAACTCAAGCATAAGCCTAAGCCTTCTTACTGAAAGGCTTCAAATAAATGCTGGGATGTGATATAATCCATTATTTCCTTGTGACTCATATTATTTTTATTGAAAGCGACGTGTTGTGTTTAAATTGGGGCAGTGAATCACTCGAGGACCGTTACCGAATTCTCGCACTTTGCAAGTTTCTGATCAGTATGTTACATTAAAGTCATAACGTCCAAGATCTACCTACTTACTTTTAGAATTTATTACAAGCACAACACGTTTAATCCACTGACTTTGTTAGGAATGTGCCTTCCTTATTGAGAATATACCTATTCTGAGAATATATTTACATATTTACTATAAGGAAAATAACATTTCAGACATTTTGATTGGGACTACTTAGAAGGCGCAGTGTCAAATGTCTGTGGATCATATGAACCTATACATTATTTCACTTTAAAAATAAAATTTAAAGCCATATTTTTATAATAAAGTTATACAAAACCTTTACCTGCAGGTATTTATCACATATACATTAAAGTACCCCACATAATTTGGTTTACTGCTCGAATTGTTATGTAAATGAACATTTCCGATACGATCCGCGCTTCTGCGTCATCCATCGCACCCAGTGAAATCTGAAAGTCGATGCTTTGTTCATAATATGGAAGGGTCGAGCACAGTTTACTACGTCTTTGTATATTGAGTAATATTAAATTCAGGTGTGAACTACAAGAGTCATACCTGAGTGTATACTTATTTTATGAAATACTTTATAAATATTCATATAAGATACATAATATTAACTTAGTGTATTATCATGGTGATATACGTGACCATTCCGTGATTTGGGCCCATTCAAATTAAATACCTTATATTTAAATATAACATTTGATAGGCAAAACCTAACAAGCGTATCTGAACTAATGGGATATTACAGAAGACTTTACTTTAATTTTCTCGTTGAATGTAAAAAATGTTCTTAGTTTTATATTTCACTAAGTTTAAAGAAAGACAAAGCGATTGTACGAAACATTGCTCAAGGCAGGATAAACGACCTGCGGCGTGCGCTCGCGCCGCGCCCGTGCCCTCATAGCGTAATAGCGATGCGTACTACACTAGGGGGACCACCTATTATATCACAGATAGACAAGCCAGCAGAGAGAGAGCCGTTTTGACTGAAACTGAAAGGGATTCTTTGTTTTATTCTCTTCAACATATGGTATCGCATTGCCCTTCATTTTGCGCCAAATACCCCTCCACTTTCTTCATCTCTTTAATACGCTTATCACTTAGGTATCATACACTTGCTACACGCGTTTCTACGCGTGGCTTCACCAGTTATCAGTCTTGGTACATTCCTGACCGGTCCACTGTCACTTTGATTTTTCATCATCATCAGCTTATAACGCTCAATTGCACAGACAGGCCTTCCCACACAACATGGGGAGTTTGGGGAAGTATCCCACCACGCGGGCCAACTGCGTGTGGGTAAAAGTTAGCGAACTACCCTTCTAAAGAAAGCTGGGACCAACGGCTTAACAACCTCAAGCACGGAGTAATTACAGATAATATTTTTCGGTCACCCATCCGACAATAGTCCATTCGGATAGTACCTTGACTTATGCTTCCTGCCTTGTTGTCAAAAGGACTGTCGTTCGTTTGACGATCTATGCCACTTTAAAAATAAACACTTTGATTTTATCCCATCCAAATTATGACAACCTACACCAAATACATAACATGGCAGCTGACACGCGCACCACGATAGTACACACCTACTTGACATTGTGTGCGATACAAGTCAAGTGCCAGATGAATGCAGCCACACACACATTCGTACGGTAACTATTAGGAGCCGGTAACCGTGGATAAAGCAATTCCATGATATTATCGTTTATTTCCCACGGCACGAACTAATGTCAATTTTATGAGTGCTTCGGATTACGTGATGGACATATTGTCATTTTGGCTTTATTATTGTGTTTAACTTTTATACCTGAACACAGTTCATTGAGTATTGTTTTCTGTTTTGCAACCTGATTGTTAATATATATATAGACGTGTTAAGCCATATCATAATTATAATAACACCCGCAAACAGAAATCTCGTTATCCTCACGTAGTCAGGCGGTCTCTGAACTCAAGAAAAAGAGAGAGATAAAGGTAGCTCTGAGATATAAGCTTTTTCATTGAGACTGACTTTTCACTCTTTGAATTCATCCGGAATGATTTAAATGATGTGCTGTACAAGCGTAGTACATACAGACCGCCAACCAGCCTAATAGACCGACGAGTGGCCAACGATTTCTACGGGAGTGTGGATGATGATAGCAAATGGCTAAGATATCTTTAACCGCCGTAGCTGTGTATTCAATAAACACAAAATATTTTCTTTTGTGTCTAGAATCCCGGCACTTAATAGGTTAAACTTTTACGAAGCACTTACTCACACTTGTATCAAAACTTGAATTTGAGGAACCTACAGATAAAACAGAAAAGTTCTTAAGTGTATACCGCCGCGTATTGGCTAGCAGATCGGTTATTTATCGCTGGGTGCGCTTTAACAACTGAGAAAGGTCTTCACAATCAAATTTATTATTTAAGAGGCATAAAGCTCAATATGTTTGTAAGTATAGACTTAGAATTTTGTAAAGAACATAGAAATTAGCTTGGCATAGCTAATTTCTATGTTCTTTACAAAATTATCACAAATAAACAACGGTATCGCAAGTGTACTAAAATCGGATTACTTGTAACTACTCTCGCGTGCAAGTAAATCGACTCAAGCCTTTAGTAGCGCATAAAAAGTGATATAACTAAAAAATGACTTATTTTACCTCTATATAATGTTTTACATAATTAAGCCTAGTAATTAGGCTTTCAAATGGTAGCATAATATCAGTAATTTAAATAAACACTTGTACTTAGAATGCAACTGAACGCAACCTCCCGTAAACTGCTCTGCGCTCTATTCACAACTTGCGCGACACAACCCCCTATAAAACCCCTGTAATCGTTTTTTTCTTATCAGTCGCTCATTAGACGTTGACCTGAACACATCTCTGCAAATTAAAGCCGTCATTTGAAGAAAATTATGGATACAACACCTGAAGAAGCCGCTCAAGTCGTTGCCCTGTTGCAAGAAGGGTTGAACCAGCGAGAAGTCGCTCGTCGTTTGAATATGAGTCAGTCCGCTGTCTCGAGAGTATACAGAAGGTTTCAAGAGACTGGTGCCTTCACTCGGAGGCCTAATACCAGCCGACGCCGGTGCACCTCGGAGCGTGACGACCGGTTTTTGGTCTCGACCTCTCTCCGAAATCGACACCTTACCGGCGTAGATGTGCAGCAGGAGCTACGTCAAGTTCGCGGGGTGACTGTCAGTCAGTGGACAGTTAGAAGAAGGTTGAAAGAAGCTAACCTTACTCCGAAAAGACCCGCTACAGGCCCGAAGTTGACCACAGCATCGTCAAGCACGCCTTCACTTTGCTCGAGAACATTTGGATTGGAGCATAGAGCAATGGCAGTCAGTCCTGTTCACAGATGAGACGAGGATGTGTCTCCATGGCAGCGACAGGAGAGGTCGGGTATACCGTCGTCCCGGTGAACGGTTTTCACAGTGCTGCTTTGTGGAAACCGTTGCATATGGTGGCGGATCTTGCATGATGTGGGCTGGAATTTCCTTAGAAGGCAAAACGGACCTTGTTTTCGTTCCTGGGGAGGCCGGGGAGGAGGTCTGACCAGTGATCGTTACATTGAAAATGTTCTACTGGATCAAGTTGTCCCTTATCAAGGCTTTATTGGGGAAAATTTCATCTTGATGCATGACAATGCCCGATGTCACACTGCTCGGGCCACACGTGATTTCCTGAACGAAGTTGGAATTCACACTATGCATTGGCCAGCGCTCAGCCCCGATTTAAATCCCATTGAGCACATATGGGACGAGCTCAAAAGGAAAGTTAGAGCGAGGAATCCAGCTCCGACAAACATCAATGAGCTCAAGACTGCGTTGGTAGAAGAGTGGGGTCGAATACCACAATCATCCATTAAAAAGTTGATAAGGTCGATGAAGAATCGCATGAGAGCAGTGATCAGAGCTAGAGGAGGGAATACCAAATATTGACACGAATATTTTTTTATCTTACGCACATTTTGTTTCATTTAAACACAATAACCCCATACTGTGAAATTGTATGAATTTTCAACATTTTTTACATTATCATTAGCATTAACCTTTTTTACTAAACTACTGAATCGATTTTCATGCAACTTACACCATTTTAAAGCTCAATTACTAGGCTTTAATTATGTAAAACATTATATAGAGGTATAATAAGGCATTTTTTAGTTATATCACTTGTTATGCGTACTTGAGGCTTGAGTCGATTTACTTGCACGCGAGTGTATTAATTATTGATAGTGTTACAAAGATGATAAATTCTATGAAGAATTGCATTATTGAAGTAATTATTTTTTCTTGGAGCATGATTTACTTTGAATCTCAGTCCAATAGATTGAAACGTATTTTTAATTACAGTGGTAATTTTTCAGGTACTTTGTAAATGCTTTGCATATTTAGGTTTTTAACAGTGTTCAGGACATTTGTTTTCATCGGAATTTTTCACTTGAAACGGTAATGACGATAAATTTTACTACTTAGGTACTTTTGACACGGATTAAAAAATGTTTGTCGTAATCAATCACTCGCCCACGTGTTTAGTTTACAAAAAACACAAAAATTATTCATATTAAGAGACAAACAAACATTTAAATACCCTTTTCATTATCTCCTATCTTTATATATGAATAAATTATTATTTGTTACCCTTAAATATTCGCTGAATAAACAGTTAAGAGTTGTTTAAATCGGTCACAGATTTTACGAGTTCACTGTGGACTAAATGATATTAATGTTTACAAGACAGCATTTATTTGCTAA
>PQWD01002658.1:0-82749 GCA_019425675.1 Leucinodes orbonalis
TTTTTTTCCTGATGGAGTAAAATAAAAATATAACAATAGGTGTTAATGTTTGTTATACAGAATAAAAGTTCATCAGGAATAGTTTGTCGTCTACGCTAACCCTAAGGCATAATACAAATGTTCATTTTATTAATTTTGGCCCTTAGCATCATAGTATAAGGTTTAAAATCACAAAGGCGTGAAAATATGACTGGAAAATATTCGGGGAAACTTTTAGTCAACATTGAACATATTGTGGCTATGATTAGCGATGCCTGCTTCTCTTCTTTCCTCTACCTTTTAAATGGTAGGTAAAGCACTTGTTTGCTCCTTTGAAGTTGCGAGTGTTCATGGTTAGCGATATCAATTACCATCAGGTTAACCATCTGTTTGTTTGTCTACCTTTTTGTAAAAAAAACGGTATGTGGATGTATTTGCAGTATCTCTTCTCTCTTCAACCTATCGCAGTTCATTGCTGGACAAAGGTCTTCGCCATTTTGCGCCAGATATCCCGGTCCTTCGCTTTTCTCGTCTAGCCTCCACCTTTCGCAAGTTGTCGGTCCATCGGGCCGGAGGGCGTCCTACGCTACGCTTGCCAAGACGCGGTCTCCACTCCAGAATCGTTTACTCCAACAGCCATTGTTTCTGCGACATACGTGACCGGCCCACTGCCGTTTCAACTTGCCGATCCGGCGAGCCATGTCGGTAAATTTAGTTAGCAGCAAACGTCAGAATCCAAACACAATAGGAAATCTATTGATACTGACGCGTTTAGGTTTCATTGGCGTTCTAAGGGTTCAAAATTAAATTCGAATGTGGCGTTTCCATTTGCAGACCCTAGTGGTGTGCGAGGGTATAGCGGCAATGGTGGGTCTGGTGGCGCTGGACTCTGATGGGTGGGTGCAGTCCCGCGCGAGCACGTGGGCGGCGCTGGTGCACCCGCAGAAGCACGTGCTGCTGCACGACCGCGTGCTCGCCAACGCGACCGACGACGGTGAGTGCCCGCCCGCCCGCCCAACACCCGCCCGCCCAACACCCGCCCACGCACTACACTCGTCACATCACTAGTTACACATTAATATAATAATAATCTTTATTTTCATCCATTCACACAGAACATCAATATACAATTTTATTACTACAATAACGAATTGTTTATTCTATGCGAAAGACTGGTGTCTGTACTAAGCACCTGTATGAGAGATTACCAGTCTCTCCTGTTCCGGACATATAGTAATGGTATAATTACTAGGAACTCGACTACAATAAAAAGATATCTTGAATTTGTACCATTATAAAATGATTGTACTATACTTAATACCAATACTAGGTGGTAGGCTCGATACTGAGTCGTCTAGGTAGGTACCACCGCAGTGCCAGATATCGTCCCGTGAAATAGGAGTACATAACACTTTTGTGTTTCGGGATGAGGGCACTGTAGCTAGTGAAATTACCGGGTATGAGAGACCTTAACATCTGTTGTCTCGCGGCATTGATGGAGGATAATAACTGTCTATCAGTTGTGTCTCAATCAATGCCGTTCTGTCATGGTTAGGCGTGTCACTTGACATTAGGTGAGCGTCCTGACCGACTGTACAATTATAACATAAAAAAAAACATGTATCACAATGCCTTAAAAAGTATTAGTAACTTTTGAACACTGGTCACACAACATTGCAAGTCCAGCAATAACTACTTCTCAAAGAACATATAAAACAACACAAACCGTAACTGCATGTTCCTAAGGTAACGCTGGGCGGGCTGGATGCCCTAGTCATTTGTTTAGAGTGTGTGTACGCCGGTGTGTAGTCTGTGCATGTATTAATTGTGCTATTATTAATTTATACTTTTGAAATACATAATATTAATTTAATAACCCATTAACCACTTGGATAAATGAAAAATCAATTGCTAGTGACGCTTTAAGGCGACTCTGGCAGTCATGGGGTTATATTTAATGTACTTCATGTGTAAATTAATGCAGGATTACATTTTGTAAACTAGTATATTATCGGTATTACCATTATTTTAATTATGTTTTGTTAAGTATTTATTTTACAATAAACGTTCGTATTGAACTCAAGGTTTACCTTTACTTATAGTAACGATTTGATTAAATATTCAGTTATTTAATGTCAGTTGATTTTGAATAATCGTAAAATAGTTGCTTACCGTCGTAGAGTCCCTGAATTATTTGTTTTATTATTAATACTTACGGGTTGCACTATAACATTTACCCCTTTATAGTCCTAATACAGGTGGTGACGTTGTGCAGTTCAGTCTTGGAAAAATATCAAGTTGTCAGGGAGGAGAAGGATTCGCCTGTTTACAGAGCGTTCATACACGTACTGCTATCGCCCGTTAAAGCCGTGCGGGCCGCGGCATTAGAACAAGTCAAAATATTGCTAGCCAAGAGGAATAGAACTTAAAAGCGAGAAGTTAATAATAAAATAGAAGAAAGTAACAGGAAGAAGGGGAAAAATTTCCCGTGAAAGAAGACCGAAATGACCGAGGAAGCCCGAGTCGACTGGAAGCTGTGAGTCATTTTGACTGAGATTGTGTTCACATTCTGTTGGGATGTTTTAAAATACAATATCTTGACAAAGAATACTGGTTTTTTATAATAAAATTGATAGAAGTAAACTATCGCTGCAATTAAGTACTTCATTAGCAAAAGATTGTTGTTGATTGAATACAAACTAAGACTTTAAAAGAATTAATTCGACTCATCATAAAATTTTACGTAATATTCTTTTTATGGAGGCTGGCGTTTTTTTTCCGACTCCAACAGTTTAACTCCAGATTCTTTAAGATCTTTTAACGTGTTTAAATGATATGGTCCTGTATTTTTTCATACTCTAGTCAACTCATTTACCAACCAGAGACTTTTTCAATATTTATATATACAACACAAATAGTAATTATAAGTCGAAATTTTGTCAAATGTGTATGTTTGTAACTTCTTTACATATAAAACAACCGAAGCGATTTCAAATAACATATAGTACGGAGTTAGTTTGATCACCATTGGACTAACAATAACGTACTTAGTGCGGGAAAGTATCTTATAACCGTGAATATATCGCAAGCGGCAGCTATTAAGTAATCTTAAATCGTAAAAATATTGCTAGCCAAAGAAGATAGAGCCTTAATAGCGAGGTATTTAATGTTAAAATTGGACGAGGTACTAGAAGAGGGGAAGATATTCACGTCCAAAGAGAAGACACCGCCGGAGGACAAGCCCGAGGTGACGGGGAAGATGATACTCGATTGTGTTCAAGCATTGTGTTCATATACAGGTGAGAATTTATTAACAATTTCTTTTCATGTATGTATTAAAATTAAATTCATGCAAAAAATTAACGTTGCAATTAAGAACTTAATTGGCAAATGATTCATCAAATGACTAAAACAACAAATAATTGAAAGAAGTTGAACTGTCTCAAATTTGAATTCTTCGTAAATATTATTTTTAATGTGTTGATGGCGTAAAAAGTTTCAGTCATCAGAGATATAATTCCATTGTTCACAAGTTTTAACGTATTTATAATGATATGGTCTGTATATTTTCATATTCTAGTCAACCCATTTACCACCAGAGACTTTTCAAATATTTATATATACAACACAATAGTATTATTATGTCGAAATTTTGTCAATGTGTATGTTTGTAACTTCTTTACATATAAACAGCCGAAGCGATTTTAATAAAATATAGTACGGAGTTAGTTGACACCTTGGATTAACACATAACGTACTTAGTGCGGGAAAATATCTTATACCGTGACTATATCGCGAAGCGGCAGCTATTAAGTAATCTTAAATCGTAAAAAAATATTTAAAGTTAAAAGTAAAAGTATATTGTTAAAGACGATAGATTTCCCATTAAGTCTGTGTGTTTGGTGGTGAAATTGGCTGGCAAAAATTTCGGGAGCTATATGACGCATATGGAATTGAGCGCGATGTGTTGCGCAGGGTACCCGTCGGACGAGGCGGGCTTGCTGGGCGTGTCGGCGCTGGGCCCATGCGCGGCTCCGGCGGTGGGCGGGCGCGCGTGGGGCGGCGCCCTGGCGCGCCTGCGCCTGCCCGCCCACAGCCTGCTCGCCGCCCACGCGACGCCACTGCTGAACCGCTACGTGCACAACTACCGTCCCACTGAGGTATCACCTACACCGCCGCCCATCCGCCCACAGCCTGCTCGCCGCCCACGCGCCGTCACTGCTGACCCGCTACGTGCACCACTACCGCCCACAATGCCGCCCACCCGCCCAAAGCCTCTTCGCCGCCCACGCGCCGTCGCTGCTGAATCGCTACGTGCACTCTACCGCCCGCGCCGCCCACACCGCCCACAACGCCGCTGCGTCAGTAAGCTGCCTATGCTGAACTACACCTGCCACCTGTCGTGATGACTTGTCGTAGAATGATATCGGACCAAACCGCTAGACCTCCAGACCGGCAGACCAGAGCCTCGTACGTCGTTTGACAGGATAAGGTTAACTTGTACTAAAGTAATAGGTTGGGACTCCCTACATAGTCCCGTGTGCAATATAACAACAACCGTCCTGCGCGCCCTACTCGTACGTATAATATGCATGACTACTAACCCACCTGAGTATTGCCTGACTCCCTCTACTTATCACATGGATATGTAAAAGACATGAAACCTAAATAAATATTTTTATGACAATTTTCTTATTTTGTTTGCAGAATGAAATATGTCTGAATGTTCCACAGACTATGTCGAATGCGGTACATCTATGGGTGCGATAAACCCCGAGGCGATAGTCCCACCGTCCTGCAGGTCGCCATGGACGCACTCACAGACCCTGAGCTCTTAAAGGTCACAAGGACGAATACTACTTATCTCACACTGAAGGAGACTCTACGATAAAAGCGCAGTCCCCGGGTAAGTTAGCTTTTATTAAAGTTATCAGAATCAGATTGTTGACTTTTCGACTGTATTTAATATAAATGTTGTATACAGTCGAAAAGTTTTAGTATTTGCCATTGTGGTGAAAGGATTTGCCAGTAAGATTTTGGGATATTAACTGTTGCCAGGGTGCGCCCTATATACGATTCTCTAGGCATATCTTTGTGGAGGCCCCTTTCATGCATCCCAATTAATGTCTTGATAAATTGTTTACGCACCTGTAAGTCTTGAAATAGGTTTTGGACTTTGACAGGTCAGAGTAGGGACAATTCAGCCAGATGAGAGTTTTCGTGTGTCTTGATTGAGACTGTGTTTGTGAAGCGGCCCAAACGATGGTTCACCTTATATCGTGCCCTGCTTGCCCAAGTAGCTGTTCTCAGCAGGATTTAATGTAGGCTGCGGACAGGGCTATCGCCGTGGCTGGTTTTTGGGCTGCTACGGTTTGATTGTTTTTTTCTATCGATACGCTAAGAAGAAAAGTCGAAGTCTAATATAAATGTTAAATGATAGATGTAACTGCAGTTGTCAAGAGCTCTGAGAGATCTGAATTTCGGCTCCATTGTTACGTTATGTGGAAAGATCCAGTTAACCGTTAAAGGTAGATTATACCATACGTACATATTCGTTTTATTACTTATTTTCTTACACAGAAATGAAGATAACAAAGAAATGAACATGAAACGTGAAAGCAAAGCTTACAGTTTCAAGGAACAACAAGAGGAGCTGCAACTGCGTCGTGAATTAGAGGAAAAGAAACGGAAAGAGGGTAAAATAAAAGAGGTCAGAGATTTCTTTATAATTCGTTGTAAATGTTGTATTTCTAATGTGACGGAATAGTGTTCTGAAATAAATTGTTGGTTTGTCCCAGGTACCGCTATCAGCAAAACAAAAGGAAGCCATAAAAGCACAACTAGCCAAAGAAAGTGCCATCAGGCAAAGACTGAGTGTGGTAAGTATTTCTATCACGATGAAATTATGTTTACGAAATTCAGAGTGTAAATAACGTCTAAGACGTGTCTGGTGTAATGGGTGTGAAGTTGATTACCAAGAGTTCTGGTTTACATCCCTGGCAAACTGACAAACGTTGTGCAAGAACGATGAACATGTCTGTTGGTATGGTTTATATTGATTATAAAGTACTGCACATTCACACAGAGATTTAATCTTCTGTATTCTAAAAGAACGTTACCGTGATTTGTCAGCCTTTTTTAGGTTGGGTGTCTTTTTATGCCAATACATCGAGTTTTACATCGATCAGGGTTAAATTAGTATATCATGGTTTTATCAGCAGTACCGATCACGGCAATAACTTATTTCTTCGTTGCTCACAGAGCTTCAAATTAGCTAGAACACTCAACATGCTCCTGTTTTTAAAGTGACTCGAGATGATGATGTAGACTATTATTAACATTTATTTCGGATACTCATTATTGCTTCTATTTCATCAAACTGGCATCTATCAATATAAGTTTTTATACTGTTGCCAAAATTAGCTCTGTTAAGTGGCTTAAATTATTCATCCGGACCAAGTTCATTTTATGAGATCTTTTGTTTGGTTTAAAAGAAGAGTAGCATGGCCATTTGTAAACTATGCTATATTATCAGGGCAGAGATACGTTAAGCGCCAAAAGCTCTTAAAAATGTTTCGTCATACTGGTTGACCTTATTCCTATTCAGTTATTTACTGGACTTTTCTGAAGTGTTTAAGGAGTGACCTGTACGAGTAAATTGGTCACCGCCCTCCGTTCTGTGAATTAATGATCTCTTTTCGTTACATGTGTGACGAAGAGTTACATGTGTAGTGGTGATTAAGGCGGGGCGTGTGTGTGTGTGTGCAGCTGGAGGCGCGCGTGGTGGCGGGCGTGCAGGTGGTGCAGTGCGCGGGGCGGGCGGGGCGGGCGCGCGGGCGGGGCGCGCGTGCTGGCGGCGGCGCTGCTGGCGCGCTGCGGTCCCGCTGGGCGCGCCGCACGCCGCCGCCGCATACCTCCGCCTCGCACCCGCGCTGCTGCCCGCGCGCGCGCCCCTCTCACACACCGTGCCGCACGTCACGCTCAGGTACGCTGGCGGCGGTGGCAACGCCCGCGCCCACCTCATGACCACCTACACACTCTGCAAAAATAACATCGTCATCAGCCCATACATGGTCATACGTCCACACCGAGGATCACGGGCCTACCCGTAAAAATGTTAAGGCCTTAGTCGTCCACGCAGGCCCAGTGCGAGTAGACCGGCTTTAAATTTCTTCGCAGACGTGCGCAGAGGTTTCCTCGCGATGTTTTCCTTCACCGTGAGAGCATCGGATAATACACATTTAATTTCGAAAAATCAAAAACACATTTCTCTTCCACTACACTAAAAATAAGTCACACCCCGTGTTTACTGGAGTCTTCGATGGTATAATAAAAGATCGTGAAGTTGAAATTACAGACGTTCATAAATTGATCTTAAACTAGGTAACGAGCGCGCGCTCGTAAGTCTTGGCCGCGAATTTCCTGACCAGTTACCGGAGACCTCGCCTCTCGCGCATGCACGCCCCACACGTTCCAGCGGAGACACCCCGTATCTTCCATGCCCAACATGGAAAACATCTAAATAGAACGGCTAAATTGCCAGAAGCCGTTTTAATTACATATGCTTGCTTGTTTGTGTTCTTCAAACAACAGTTTTTGCTCAACAGTAATAAAAAATTTAACAACAAATTACTTTTTTTTTATATATAAGCCATGATTGGTTAATATTTAAAAAAAGTAATTATTTGGTGCGCCATTAAAAACTATCTGAATTAACATTTTAACAAATATATCTGCTGTATTAAACCATCTTTTACAAACAATAAACGGCGATCCGTATTGTTCAGACTGCACAAGCCGCAGTGCGACCTGGACCCCAACTGGGAGGAGGAGGACCTGGTGAAGGCGACGACGCGCACCATCCACATGGTGCACGCGGCCACCGTTGGCGCCGAAAATACTGAAAACAACTACTTCACGGGGCCCGCATTCTGCTACGTGTTCCCGCTATTGAAAGAAGGTAAATGACAAGTTCGATGATTGATCGTTCACTTTGCTTGCACTATGAGAATGCACTTAGAGCTCATGTCTATTTGGTGTAAAAGAAGACTATATTATGGGTACTTAACAACGGATAAACATACTTACATTTTTTTTTTGTAAATACATACATATTATATTTCTACATAGAAAACACCCAGACCATTACAAACATGCACACAAATGTTTGTACTGCCCGGAGATCGAACCCGGAACCCATGGTGTTGCAGTCGACCTCTCAACCGCAACACCAAAAGGGTCGTAAAAATATTTATTGTTTTTCGATTAGTGTCACTTATTTTGCATACACATACAATCTCTGTGCACGCCACTGTTTCGAAGTAGTGTGCTTTCGATATTGAGAATTAAAGTCATTGCAGAGTAGTAACGGTGTGTTGTATGGTGCAGGTCTATCGATGAGTGCAGTCCGCTCGGACGAGGCGACGGCGCTGGCGGCGCTGGCGGTGGTACAGCAGCACGGCTCCCTCATGTCCTCTACCCCGATGCTGCAGCCCGCGCTGTTCCCCATCGACCGCATGTTCAGCCTGCTCGTCAGTCTCATCGGTAAGTACACACCACTGTTGTGCTCGCTATGGCTAGTTTACATCGATGGTATTTTGATTAATCACAACTCAGTTCTACTTCTCACCTATTCTCAATTCTTTATTGCATACGACATGAAGTTAAGAGGTAAACATTTTTAATAACAGTTCACATGTGGACCCTGAAGGGCACAACAACAATACATTTTACTTTTTAAAACATTCACAAAATATGTTGTACATGCAAGATAATAAATTCAAAATTAAATTCACGAATATTTAGAGTAACTGTTATTAATTAGTATAATATCCAAGTGCAAAAAAATAAATATGTTGATTATACCTTCATGACTGATTATTAATATTTGAGTATTTATTTCATGTCGTCCAATCCGCACTGGGCCCGCGTGGACGACTAAGGCCTATACACGAGGGGCACGCTCGTGCCCCTCGGTGGGGACGTTTAATGACCTGATGATGATGATGATTTATTTCAACAGTAATTATAGTTAATGTACACTTCCTCATAAATCGTTACTAAGAACAACCACTAGCTGGACGCTTGACCTCGAATGCCCGTCAGCCTTTCATCGAGTCTCCCACCTTAACAACTGTTAAGGTGGAAAGGTTATTTAATAGAGTTGACAGAAGGTCTTGATTGGTTGTCGTGCTAACGTGTAATTGGCTGTTGCTGCTGTCAAATGATGGCTGGGTTACCAGCACTAAGATATAACTATTCTTCAAACCTAAAAATAATTATAACTCAAATCTTATTTAAACACAATAAATTACTAATACACACTTTATAGGGGCGGTGTGAATTTTCAGCTTTCATCAATATTATGTTAGTTAAAGACATAACATATTTCCACGAATCAGCAATTAAAAAGTCACTGGCTGTTCACGAGTTCTGAGTGGAGATCACGCCTTGGCAAGTGAAGCGTAGGGTCCTCGCACCGTTTCTTGTCCGGTGAAGCAACCCGCGACCAAAAACGAAATGTCCTTTCAAAAAAAAAACGCTCGGACCGATACACTGACGATTTGCAAATGGTCGTTGGTGGAGGCTAAATCAGGAAAGCGAAGACCGGTATATCTGGAAACCTGTGTCCATCAGCAGACTGAGATAGTTTGGCGAGGGGGACACATTTCGGTGGTGAATAATAAATAAAATTAAATTAAAAGCATTTACTTGCGGAACGATGAAATTCACAACTATTTACAAGCTAGAACGGTTGCCCGTTTCCGTAAAAGTTATAAAGAGCGCCTTATTGCACATCCCACCTCTTGGCTCAAACCCTCTTAGATGAGTCACGGAGTGTATTTCGCTTGCGTAGGAACCTAATATTCTTCCAATCTAGGAGCTGCATTGGCACTGGCCAATAGCAGTTTAAAAGTTATGATATCCCTCACCATATCTGCTTATGGTTAAGGCTGATCGCAGATAATAATAAAAAAGCCCATACTGAGTTTTATGCCGGATTCTTCTCAGTATAAGGTGTATTCCGAACCAATGGTAGCTTCATTTGACATTCATACATGCCTTCCTTAAGATAGTTTGGCGAGAAGGGTGCATTTCAGTGCGTGTGAGTGACTGTTCCCGTGTTTGTTAGGCACGTGTTCGGGTCGAGTGCTGTCGGCGTGTACGGTGGCGCTGCTGGAGACGGCTCGTGGTGTGGCGCGAGGGGGTGAAGTCTCCGCTGACGACGTGCGCTGTCTGCTGGCCGGACTGCAGGACCCTATGGAGGTCGGTACTCTTCTAGCATTTCACTCTGGTATCTGGTAATACTAGCTTTTATGTTAACTTTTTATAAATCGTGCACAGAATGATTAATTCGGTATTTTCCACCATCCGCAATAAAATACCAAACCTTATTTTTATAAAAGCGCACTTTATTGTATATGTCGTCTCATTGATCACTTTTGTTTATTTGCAATATTGTATTTTTAAATACAGTGAAACCAATAAATATTGTGTCAATTGATGATAGTGAGCAATGACGTCACATATCAATAATCTCATACAAAATATATAGAAACGTTACTTTTTAACAGTTCATAAAAAGTGCGTCAACGATTAGTGGTGTCAAATACCCAATTGTAAGTAATCGTATTTTCGATGTATATTGATTTATTGAAGTGAACATTGATGATTGTATTTAACAAACAAAAATTTGGTAACAAAACTTCAATGTGACATAATTAAACATGAAAAAATAACGATGAACTAATTTTGTAGATATTCTAAGAAATGAAATTGGGCCGTAACCTAATTCTAGGATTTGTTTAATATTATACAAAAAAGGGAATCATTTTATGTGTAATGAAAATCGTTGAAAGGAATTGCGATAAAATAATAGATTGTTGTTGTTAAGGCTCGCAAGCGTAGCGTAGGACGCCCTCCGGCCCTATGGACCCACGACTTGCTTTAAGGTCGCTGGTGGAGACTGGATGAGAAAAGTGGAGGACCGGGATATCTGGCGCGAAATGGGGGAGACCTATGTCTAGCAGTGGCCTGCGATAGGTTGAATAGAATAGAAGGCTCGAAGTTTAAAGTATGTTTATTACAGGTGGTCCGTGACGCAGCCCTACGCGCGCTGCAGTGCTTGGTGGAGTGTCTGCCGCCGCTGTTCGAGGACCCTGACACAGCGCTCGAACTCACCAAGCGGCTGCTCATCGCCAAATTCGATGTCTCCGACGATAACAAGTCAGTACAACCCCTTTACTGTGTCGGACACATACTGTTTATGCAATTGATAGTTGTTCAAAGGTTTGGTTTTATCTTGTTGGTCCGTATTAATTGGGACCGGTTTCGATTCAGATAATCGATAATTCGGATAATCGGACATAGACTATATAAAGAAACATGAATTGTCACACAACGAATAAACTTTATTAAACAAACACAGTTCTATAATAACGCTCACTTGAACATCTCGATCTGACAAAGTTGCAACCCCGTCAAGCCTTATCACTAATACAAAGTGAAACACAATTTTAATAGAGGCTTAATACCGATTCGGATTATTGGTGTTTTTCTGTACATACATATTATACATTAAAACTTTTAGATCGATTGCAATAGTCATGTTCATGCACACAAATGTTTGACATACACCGGGATCGAATCTGGAAACAGTGTAGTAAATAAATAATATCCACTGACATTCACACAACGCTATCTAGCCCCAAGTTAAGCGTGCAGCCTGTATTATGGGTACTAAACAACGGATAAATATACTTAAAAAAATTTTTTTTCGTAAATACATACGATATGTATGTATACATAGAAAACACCCACACCATTACAAACAGACATGTTTATGCACACAAATGTTTGTCCTACACCGGGATCGAACCCGGAGCTTTTAGTGTAGTAGCCGTCATCACAACCACCAATTCCGTGAATTGGACGGCGCTGTGTACGAGTACAATAGCGTGTGTTGTGTTCAGGCGAGTGGCGGAGGCGGTGTGGTCGGGTGTGGGTCCGGCCCAGCAGTGGTTGCGGTCGGCGGCGCTGGTGGGGGCGGTGGTGGGCGAGGTGCGGCACCCGGCCGAGCCGCTGCAGCGCGCCGCCGCCCTCGCGCTCGCGCACCTCGCCGCCGCCGCCCACGCCTGCCCCGCCGCCCTGCTGCAGCGCCTGCAGGACCTCTACACGGACAAGCTGCCGGTAACCAACACACACACCACACACACACATATATATGCACACTCACTCACACTAACAGACACATACAGTACGTGACAGTAGGGATGAGAGCATTTTTTTTACTATGATATCCCAGAACATGATTTGTGTGAGTTCAAAGGAACTCTCACATAGCTTAAAGACAAACTCGGACTTACAGTCAGTAAAACCAGCAGCTAAATGTTGAAAAAAACAGATTGCTGTGCTGAGCATGAATAAAATGGTTTCATAGCAAAAGTTGCTTTCAGTTGTATGTGTTATCCTTTGGTTTTAACTTCAAAGACTAATAAAATTCACGGATCACGTCGTTATTTTGAACCCAGATTTATAATAATATGGAATAGTTCTTATTATTCAATGACCCAGTCGGCGATCGGGATATGACATGAGGCGCGGGGGAATCGGGTGTCCATTCCCCCCAGTCCATATGACCCCCACACGTCCTAGTATTAATGCTGCCGAGCACATATCGACAGCGTTTATCGATTTCAATCTCGCTCACGTTGTTGTTTGTTGTGTTTTAAAAGGACTTTGGTAGATTCCTCGTCACCTATTATATTATTTTACTAGCTCATTTCAGACATGAAAATAAATTCAATATTACTTGTTTGGCGATCAACAATGCTAATTTTGGTGTGTTCATAAGTGCTTTTACCAAACTGAAGAGACCACATCAGTCATTTTTATTTTAAAAGTTATAATTATCATAATAAAGTTACTCTTAGTTTTGTTGCGTGGAAAATTATAACAATATAAACTACCTACCTAATAAGTGATGTCACAACACTAGAAAATTGCCATCTCAACTTGTCGCGTACTGTGCATGCACACACGAGCTCCCACACACTTGCATCGAGCTAATACACATACTTGCACACACGCGCTCACACACGCATGCTTAAGCGTGCCATCAGACATACATGCACACACAAGCGTACGCACGTACAAATCTAGAGTCGATACTCTCGTGCTGAACATTTGATTGATAATGGTCATAAGCGAGCTTTATCCAATTGTTTTTTACTACATAGGTTCTGTTAGAATTTGGGTAGCTGCAATAATCTAAATTTGCGTAAGTGAAGCAATAAATGTAATTGATATCTTTGGAGTCATTGCATGTTTTAAAATAAAAATGCAGCGTTCATAGGATACAGAAATAACGTACGATGTCTAATCAATTCAATAATGTATGTGGATAGGTGCTTAGTATAAAAAGACACGTTAATCGATCAAAAATCTTAGTATGAGTACACATAAATTATGACATCACTATTACGCCTACAATTATATGAATTTAATTTTCTAGTATCAACAATATATTACATTCTTATTGTTTTACATGTATTTGTTCCTTAGATAATAAACTAACTCACTGTCTCACTCAAAAAGTGTCCGCGGCAAAATTCTGCCCATTCGTCAGTTGACCAATCATCATCATCACGTCGCTCGCTACATAAAGTGACATTGTAGCATGCTCGTACTTTTGATTTTGTACCCTTTTCATAAAGTCTTAAGGTCAAGTTTTAATTGATGATTTTATGTCAACTATAACGTGTCAACGTATGTGTGATGCGGCTCGGACATTATTTGGTTAGTATTTCTTCGTGACTGTGCATCTGGTTAGTTAATTTTTTATCTAAGATTTGTTCTCAATCTTTTACACCCAGTCCAACTTATCTGCTTGTCATGTTCTATATTGCGCAATAATTCACACATAAAAAGAATATGTAAAAAAAATATAATAAATAATAAAGTTTTATTTATTTAAAGTTACAATGGTTTTATACCAGGAACAATAAAATGAAGAACTTAAGTATACACAGGTGTTAAAGATATAGTGTAAGTGACAGCGGACTGCGCACTAGGCATGCTGCACTAGCCTGCGCTAGCCTGTCCTGCGACGCCCTAAATATGAGTACCAAGCTAGGTTAAGATGGTTTTACAAATTTAATAATAAATAAAAAAATCATCATGGACTGTAATGTACCAGTGTAATGCAGCATCCGTTTTTTGACTTCATTACAAGTACATTGATGTATATTTTTGACTCTAAATCTTTAGTTTATACTTGAAAGTTGTAGTTTCAGTTCGCTAATCTGATGGTAAGTGACTTGCCTGCTTGATGTTGATGGAAACTTATCATTGATGATGATAGCAGTTGTATTTTTTGGACACATCTCACCACCACCCATGGCCTGACTCAATCTTACGGTTATACAGGCCGAAAACGCGGGAGATGCGCGCGGGCTCAGACCTCTCGCTGCCACCACGCGCAATTCTTGACTCCCTACAAGTTATTTCACTCTTTGTTCAGGTCCCTATTATCACTTTCCCCCCTTCTGGGGCGAGACAAACACTGTAGTTACTTTGGTCTAAAAGCTGCAATATCTCCTAAGGTATTCATTTAAACTAAATGATGTGAAGGGCAATTTTGTTTTAAAGTAAATACTCGTGATTAATAACGTATTTATTTGCATAGGGATTAATATCATGTTTGTCAATACACCTTAGCAAATAATGCCTTATTTTAGGAAAAAAATCGTTAGATCATAGGTTATTTTAAGAGTCTGTTTAAAGTCCGCATCAATTTTTCCATCAATGCTGAATTGTGTGGAAACCTAAGAAAAAATCAATTTTCATTTACCAAAATGAAAATAATACATGAGTATCTATGAACAATGTTATTTTTACATAATAAGACGAAATCATTAATATTTATGTTAGGTATACTTCTAAAAACTATTCAATTTTTTATCGATTGTAATGACGTCACTGTTTTGTCAAGCACTACCGTCAACAAACAATTTGCTGTTATTATTCAATTTTTGCGAATTTAAATAAATATCACTATTTATACCTAAATATATTAATGAAAATACATTGAAAACTAATATTTGTAAGCCGATTTCTAGCCGAAATTAAGTAAAAAAGTATAATTCTAATGATAAAATCCTATTTTCCTGTAAAAAGTGTATTGGTTCGGATTATTACGCCTTGTAACGTTGCATCTAGGTACAGTACACGACACCATAATTATATTAAGTAATAATTTCATTATTATTAGAACATTCAGCAATAATATTCATAATTTTCACTGACACTTACAACAGGTGAGGTATCTGTAAGCGTAGCGCGCTAATTCTAATTCTATGACCTGGCCTAAGTTTATATGGCCATTAAAACGGAGCTAGCAATGAATTACAAAACGAGATCATATCAACCAATAGAAATGCATAAAACTTCAACGTTCAATATGCTCTATTTCATTTATTTTCATTTTTAAAGCCTAAAATGTTCCTACTTGCACGAATGTTTCTCCTTATAAATAAGTATATAAATAAATATCCACTCAGCCACCGCACCATACCATACCACAGCAGTGTTTTCACCACCCACAAATACACACAGCGCCATCTGGTCCAAGTAAGTGTGAAGTTTGTATTATGGGTACTAAACAACGGATAAACATACTTATATACGTTTTTTTTGGAATACATACATATTTTACATAGAAAACACTCGGACCATTACAAACAGTCATGTTCATGCAAACACAGGTTTGTGTTGCCCGGGGATCGAACCCGGCACCGTTGGTGTTGCAGTCGACGTCTCAACCGCAACACCAAATGGGTCGTCTGCTAATGACTTTCACTCGTTTCCTAATGATTTCCACGCGTTCATAGACATCCATCTGCTACCTATCTGGTTTGGGGTCGGCCCACGCGTCGTTTCCCGCTACCTGTAAACCTATTTGTTGATATGAAGGCGGCGCACTGGTCTGCTAACTCGGTCCCGCCCGCCCTTCGGCCAACAGCCCACCTGCGGCCGCCAGCGATAAGCAATTCCGACAAACAAGTTCGGTTGCGCAGGCAGACAGGCTGAGTGTGGTCGTGTGTTGCAGCTGATCCCGGCGCGCGTGGACGCGTTCGGCACGAGACGTGCGCGCGGTGGACGAGTGGGAGGCGCGGCGCGGCGCGGGCGCGGCGCTGCGGGCGCTGGCGCCGCTGCTGCCGCCCGCCGCCGCGCCGCCCGCCATCGCCTTCCTCGTGCACACCGCCCTCGCCGACCGACACGCCGCCGTGCGCGCGCACATGCTCGACGCCGCCATGGCCATCGTCGACCACCACGGCAAGGTCAGCCACACACACACACACACACACACACACACACACACACACACACACACACACACACACACACACACACACACTATCCCTCACGCACTTTTTAGTTTTTACCAGGTGGTAGACTCGATACTAAGTCGTCTAGGTAGGTACCACCGCAGTGCCACATATCATCCCGTGAAACACGAGTGTTGTGCACTTTTGTTTCGGGATGAGGGCACTGTAGCTAGTGAAATTACCGGGTTTAAGTGACCTAACATCTGTTGTCTCGGGTCTCGGGTGACGGGCGCAGTGCGGCATTGATGGAGGATAATAACTGTCTATCAGTTGTTGGTCTCCTTTAATGCCGCTCTGTCATGGTCTGGCGTATCACTTACCATCAGGTGAGCGTCCTGACCGTCCTGTACACTTACATCATAAAAAAAGATCAATATGCATTAATGCCCACGACGCACAAAAAGTCCGTGGTATTCAGACGGACCGCGCCGGTCCACACGAGAAGAGTGCGAAAACAATTGAAGGTTGGTTTCGGCTGCAAGCAAAGACGCTTGCTTTAGGCTGCAATCAGCGTCCGTTAGGGAGTGAGTGTTGCATTTGCAGTTCTGCCGAAATGATTGAAGATGGTCGTTGAGTCTGTGAAAAATTCAGAGATTTAGATCAGACAAAAAGTGTGCCGCCTGCGCTGACTGCACCGATGGTACTAGCATGAAGCTAACTCCACCAGCGGGCGATGGGGTCGTCATTATTTTCATCAACTGTGTGTTACTAACATATTTTATACGGAAAATTGTTACTAACACTTGTATTTATATCTATTGACTCTGTTATCTAAATAAATAATATTATTATTTATCTAAAAATGTGTTAATATTAGGTGTAATACATAAAATAAGTTCCAACATGTCGTACCAGATGGTGTACAAATGCTTTGTTCGTACAATTATAATTAGTAATATAGAAAACATCATGCAAAATAATTAATTACAAATGAAAGTAATTTAATAAATCAATCTTACAACAATAATATTAAAATTTGTCGTTGACGAATTCTGTCAAATCGTAATAACATTTTATATTAATAATATTTCATTTTAATCTTGTTAATGTCAAATGTATTTTATTATACATTTTTGATGCCATATAATACTTTTGCTCATAAGTTAAATCACAAGTTCATATTATCACTTAAAAGCTAACTCTAACGTGATTATTCAATAGGCTCTTCTGGAACTTCAGTAATTGTAATTAAATGTCAACGTTCGTTTCATGGTGCTAATTGGGTAATTAAAAGAAAACTCAATCGCGCATGTGTCACTGAAATTGAGGTTCACATTATTTTAAGTAATTCAATTACTATATTCATCTAGCACTTGAGTCGGTGGATCGATGGTGAGGACTGTTGCCTTCCGATCGGGAGGACGCAGGTTCAAAGCCCACCAAGTACCAATGTGATTTCGAATTTTCGGAATGATATGTATGTTATCCGACGCTCTTACGGTGAAGGAAAACATCGTAAGAAATCCTGCGTACGCCTGCGAAGAGATTTTAAAAGTTGAAATTCAGAAACTTGTCAAACAGGTGTGAGCAAACATATATATTTTTTAAAACCACTCATTGTTATCTGCATTAATATGCCAAACTATTAACGTAAAATATCATTTTAGAATATGTAAATTTTCGAGTAATAGACTATGGTACTAAAGAATAGTAAAAACCTTGAGTTATTACGAGATAAATAATCTTGTTTATCATCATCATCCATCATCACCTCATTCAATGTAGGGACATTAGGCTCGTGCCCTCAGTAGGGACCGAGGGGGAACGAGCCTACCCGTAAAGGGTGTTTAAGCCTTATTCGTCCACACGGGCCCCGTGCGAGTTGGGCGACATCACGAACAACCTTTGGTGTCCTCACGATGTTTTTCTTCACCGTAAGAGCGTTGGATAAACGTATTCTATAATACCGGTAATCATAGGTTTCACTTTACAGGTTTACATGAACATAACATACAAAATGTAAAACGCTCCATCTGACGATTTTCTCATATTATCATTATAAGTTTACAGCAAATAAAAAAAGGAATTCGCTTGATTAAAACGAAAGGAACAATAATGAAGTGCATAAAATATTATACTTTCGACGAGATCTGGGCAATCCACATTACTCTGATCAAAATGTCTTTATTTAATTTAGGTCCTCAAAAAATACTTATGAAAGCAAAATCTCCATTTTACCATAAAAGACCGACAAACAAACAGACACACACATACACTTTCACATTTATAATATAGATAAAAAACTCTTACTTGTGTCCAAGAATACTTTAGAATACGTCATACCAGAACACTTTCCATCAGGTGTCTCTCTTGCTCGTTTGCTCCCGATATCATAAAAAAAACTTAACTACTGTCTTCAAGTGGGGCCATTACTTTGATAGATCACTGCTTAATACGGACCTGTCACTGGTTCATACTCTTCACACGGTGACTTACAATTTTAGTCAATAGTTGGTTGAATAAACTGATAAGTTAAAAAAAAACGAATCAGTCAGTTACAAATCAATGTGCCTACGTTGAACTCTAAACGTCATGTGCCATCTCACCATCCAATATTCCGTTGTCATTAAGCACCTGAAAACAGATAATGGTATCTTAATATAATCAAACTAATACACAAATAGTCCGAGAGCCGAAAATGTGAGTCGATCGTAATCAAAGGTACGTCCTTTCATTGGTCGACTCACGTTCGTGAATGAATTGAGCTTGTCGACGATTGAAAACTCAATTTTACTCATCGAATCCTTTATTTTCCGTTAATTTTTTTCATGTTTCTTTTATGTATAATGACAATGTCTGGAATTACAACCGAAAATGACGTCATAATTTGCATGCGGGCAAATCACGCATTTTCAGGGGTGCATCTTCAGTTCTATGGTTTCTCAGACTATATTCAAACAATTTATCATGTATCCGATCCATAGGACTTCCATACGGCTGGCTCTCCGACTAAAATTAGTATACACAATAGCGCCATAAAATCGTATAAATAGTGCGTGTTTTTGTGTTTGCACACATACTGACAGTGATGGGCTCGCGACCGGACGCCACTATGGAGCTCTCCGCTGCGAACGTGCTCCTGGCGCTCGCCATCGTGGCCGCCAGTATTTACTACTACCTAGCCAGACGTTTTAGTTACTGGTCCGAGAGAGGAGTTGCTGGCCCCAAACCCAGCATGTTCTGGGGTCACATGAAGGAATTGTCATTCAGACGTTCTAACATTTCCGTGTACATTGAACAGTTGATCAATTCCATTCCTAATGAGAAACTAGTGGGAATTTTCCGATTTTGGCATCCTGTCTATTGGTCCGTGACCTCGACCTCATACAGCATGTCTTCATTCGTGACTTTGATAATTTTGTTGACGCGGATTCAACTTTGGTGACACGGGTATAGGCAGAAATATTTTCACCGCTAACGGGGACACGTGGCGAGTACTACGCAAACGCATTTCTCCCATATTCACAACCGGGAAATAAGAACATGTTCCACCTATCGATAACGCGGTGATGAATTAATTAAATACTTAACGCCCCTCGTGCAGGAATCGGCAGATCTTGATGTTTACGATTTTGTGCAAAAGTATACGATGGGCACCATCAGTGCCTGCGCCTTTGGATTCGATATCGATTTCACAAAACCTGACCCTGCTCTTCTTAAAATAGATAAAATAATTTTTACCAATAATTTTGTGCAGATTTTGACATTGCATTCCCGGGTGTTCTTAGTTCTCTGAATACCACCGCATTCCCTGCTGCCATCTCTAATTTTTTCAATGACTTAGTTCAGAAAATACTTAAAGACCGATCGGGCGTTCCGTCCAACAGAAAGATTTCATGGATTTATTACTTGAATTAAGAAAAAGGAGAGGTTCACGGGGTGAAGAAACATGAAAATGATAAAGACCGCGTGCTAAAAGTTGACGATGAGGTCATGGCTGCTCAGGCATTCGTATTCTATGCAGCCGGATACGAGACCAGCGCAACCACTCTCGGGTACATGCTACATGAAATGGCGCGTAACCCTGAAATACAAGAGCGCGTTGTAAAAGAAATAAATCAAGTGTTGGAGGATCACAATGGTGAGCTCTCTTACGAGTGTATCAAAAAGATGAAATATCTAGAACAGGTGTTGACGAAACGCTACGATTGTACCCGATTGTGGATCCGCTTATGCGACGTCAATCGGAAAGTACACGTTCCCCGGCACAGGAGTGACTATCGACCCAGGCACGTTGACAGTGGTATCGTCGCGTGCGGTGCACCGCGACCCGGAGATCTGGCCAGAGCCATTAAAGTTCGACCCGGATCGTTTCTTGCCCGAGAACGCCAAGCTGAGGCATCCTTGCGCTTACATGCCCTTCGGACTTGGACCTCGAAATTGCATTGGTGAGTAACAAATACATTTTATTAAGTCATTTATTCTTAGAATAGAATAAATCTTTATTTAATAAAAACATTGTATTTAAATTTTGGGATCACATGTTTCGCTATAAATAGTAAAAACGTACAAATATGGACTGGATTAAACTAAAAAAAAAAATTCAAGCTTAATTATATGACGAAAGGTAACATATTGATAATCTCTTCATATCCATAGGATATGATATATACTTTGCAGATTTTTTTGCAAGTTTTCCTAACATGTGTTTCCAATAGTTTTACTGCAAATGGAGCAAAAAACGATATCTATATTTCAGTTATATTTTAAATTATGGTAATGTAGTATATTGTAGTAATGTGTTTGTTTCCAGGCATGCGGTTCGCTGAAGTGCAGTCTCGCGTGTGCGCCATCAAGTTACTCACGAAATTCCGAATGGAGCGGTCGTCGGCGACCCGCGACACCTTCGAATACGACCCCTACCGTCCTCTTCTTGGAACCAAGAATGGTGTCCCGCTAAGAGTTGTCCGAAGGACGTGAACTCAAAAATTTAAATTCTTAATCATTATGTTTTCTTTATATAACATACTAATATTAGGAGCATATTCAATACATTATTATAATGTCTCAGTTATTAGATTGTATTGAAATGTAAATATTGACAGTAGAAGGAATTATATAATTGTACCAACAACTTCATTATAGACAATAAACTAGTTCATAATTATTGAAAATCGTTGGAAGGAAAGAACACGAATTTAGTTTATATCCCAAAAAATTTTTCATGTTATCATTCATATGTAAATCGTAGACTATTTAATTTAGACTAGCTTGTAAATATCTATTATCTATGTACTTATATCAGAACAATGACAAGAAAATATTCTGACTCATTTTTATATTAAAGAAACAACTGATATATAGAGTTTTTTACTGTCGATTCAAGATGTTTTATTTTTTATCGATACAAGTAAGTTTAGCGCAAGTATAGCAATCTTAAATGTTTCAGCCTAGTCTCTACTAGGTTAGAGCTCTCCCTACTAGACACGTAACATTAATGTTTAAAATAATACCACCCAATCGTAAAAGATTTGTATTAAAACAATAGTGGATAATTATATTATTTATATTTGGGTGTATTTGTTTGTACAATATTCGCTCAGCGCTCAAACTGTTTTCCTTCACCGTAAGAGCGTCTGATAAATGTACATATAATTTCGACATAATATTATATTGTTTTTAATATGAAGTAATTTAGCAGGTTATTCAGTGCACGCCACTGGCCGTTCCACCCGCCATCCGGGTTCAATGCGGATGGGTGCTCGTACACACCACTATAAATTTATTGAATTACAGAGTTACCAATACGCATGAAGCCTGCGTGGTGAGTTACAGCCCTATCTCCCCATAGCTATGGTCCTGTTCGGGAAGGTCTGCAGCGGCGCGTTATAGTTCAAATATGAGATGGTGACTAAGGGATTCTTCAAACAACTACCGTGGAAACTTTGTTGTTCTTAGTATGTTTACTTTGTGTGAGATATATTAACTAAACTTATTTCCCTTGAAATAAATAAATATATCATCGAAATAAAGATCGCAAATTTTATTTTAATAAAATAAAAATATGCCATGGAACAAAATGATTGTTCATGGAAATGGTAACATAATACATTTATAAGTAACGCAATCACTTGACAGAAAGTGGGTCCAAGCCAATATTTGAATCGGATGTGCTTAATTGGACAAAATAGAACTTGCTTCTTGAGTTTTATGTCGTACGTCAATTGTAATCTATTACATGTAAATAAAATTGAAGTGTCTGTTTGTAATATTGTAATAAAAATTTTTTTCTTCATGCATATGAATAATATATATACGGTTCATATGCCAAAATATTTTTGTCTGTCTGTTTGTTTCGGGTGATCGCTGAAACAGCTGGGTGGATTTGGGTGGAACTTATTTTTGACAGGTAATAAGGAAAAACATAGACTATTTTGATTTTAGAAAATACTTTTTATTTTAGAAAAATGAAGTAATGTTTTACCTCACGACGGCCGTGCATGAGCTGCTCGATTTTAGGTTTACTTATTGTTTTACTGTGGGAGAATATTATCTCCTAACGCGGACAATATTATGGGTCTTGTTTTCGGTTCCCATAAATAACTTACGTACGCTTCGAACAGGAAACTCTGAGCAGCCAGCTGCCCGTGTTCGAGAATTTCCTGGACAAGGCGCCCAAGTCTGGCGGGTACGACGCGGTGCGGCAGAGCGTGGTGCTGCTGATGGGCTCGCTGGCGCGCCACCTCGAGCCCGACGACGCGCGCATCAAGCCCATCGCGCTGCGGCTCGTGGCCGCGCTCTCCACGCCCAGCCAGCAGGTGCGTTCACCCGTCTTCAACCCACTGCTGGACATAACTCTCCCTCATTTTGCGCCAGATTTCCCTGTTCAACGCTTTCCTTGTCTAGCCTCCACGAAATATCGTATGCCTTCGGTCAAACGGGCCGGAGGGCGTCCTACGCTACGCTTGCCAATTCATTAACCCTTCTACTGCAACGGCCATCGGTTTTGCAAAATACGGGATGGGGACAGGGCAACTTTAACTAGCTGATCCGGCGAGCTAGGCATGGTCATCTACGCTTAACAACAGTAGTTAGAAAAATAAACTTATCCTTAACTCATATTGAAGTTGACACGAAATCATATGGTTTAAAGGTTCACATGTCGAATGGTTTGACTAATTGTGACCTCAACACGCTACTTGAAAGGGCCAATTACAAGAATCCGCCTTAGTATTTGTTTGCATTGTTTTGTTTCCTGATGTGAAAAATAATGTTTTTAAACACGTTTATAAAGTTTCAATGTAGTTTAAATCACTAGTATTGTGACTATTCGGGTAAAAAAGACCTGTCTGACACACTTTAACTGAACATTTAGGAGTTACTCGTTTTCTTTGACAGGACTAAGACATTATGCTATTATATGTTAACACATTTTTCAAGATTTGATCTGAGATGAATAAAGCGTCTTAAATGACCCATTTCAATTTAAAATTTAAATATGTGTGTCGCCCCTCTTAGGTCCAGGAAGCTGTGAGCAACTGCCTTCCGCATCTTGTGAGCTCACCAGCGCTCGAGGCTGAAATACCTGCTATCATGAACAAGCTCATGAAACAGCTGCTTACTGCCGAGAAATACGGGGACAGGAAGGTCAGTGAAGGCAAAATTAGGAAAATACAAGCTATGATAAAGTCAGTATAAAAAAGTAATACACCTATAAATCATACCTCGTTGTAAACGGAATTTCATAGATTTATACCGTTATGGTTTTAGATACAACTTCAGAAAGCAAACCAGTTTATGAAAAAAGTTTTAAAAAAAAAGATGCGTAAATATAAAAAATACTTTGCTTTGTATACATATGCTGGTTACATATTTTCTACAAAGCAGTGGTTATTATTGCCTTTTACGTTGACTTACCACCTTACATAGTACATTTACAAGCGTATTAACACTACTTGCTGAGACTGAAAAAATGACATATAATGTGTCAACCATATCTCAATCTCAATAACCAACCGGTAATGGGTGTGGAGATAGGAAACAACTTCATGATGATGATGATCCACAAAATAGTAATATAATTGGCCTTGAAAAACCGTTAAGTTACACGTAACGACCTCTGTTTGTGTTCTCAATAAACAATAACAATAAACTATTTTGATTACGACATGTATGTACGGCATTTTTTTGTATGTTGTGTTTCACATGACTCGAGAAGAATGCCTTCCTCATGGAAGGTCGCCCACATACATCCCATACCCGAAAAGCGCGCCAAGTCTGACCCTTCTAACTATAGGCCGATTGCGGTAACGTCCCTGTTGTCCAAAGTAATGGAGCGTGTCATTAACACCAGACTACTTCGTTACCTTGAGAACCACCAGCTCATTAATTACCATCAGTATGGCTTTCATCATGGTCGTTCTGCTGGCGATCTTTAAGCCTATCTAACTCACCGCTCGGCTGAAGTTTAGGACGGTGGTGGCGAAGCTCCAGCAGTCAGCCTCGATATCGCGAAAGGGTTGGCAAAGTTCTCTTCTTATGTCATCTCTGATGGACTCTGTAGTTGGATCGCTTGTTTTTAAGATGATCGTAGCATACAAGTCGTTGTCGACGGTTCTTGTTTTGAAATAAGGACTATCAACCCTGGCGTTCCACAGGGTTCGGTGCTATCCCCGACACCGTTCATCCTGTTTATCAATGACATGCTCTCAATACCGAGCATGGATTGCTATGCGGATGACAGTACGGGTGAAGCGCGTTATACCGGCATTCATGGTATATCTCTATAGAAGTGAGACGAGCAGATTTAATGATGCAGAAGCGAGTCTCTGAATGGGGTCAATTAAACCTGGTGGTTTTCGTAGCACCCAGTTTTCAAGGAGCCTCTCTCTCTCGCTTTGTAGCGGATAGTATCGGAATCCTCGTCATTGAGATTTCTAGTAAGGTCCAATTCAAGCGTCATTTAAGGGACAAAGCCAAACTATTAAAATGTATTCTGATTTTAAAATTTGTTTTTTTTTAATAAGAAGGATGTACGTAACATTAGTGAGTTTATAAAGGCTTAATTTTAGAGTATTTATAACTTAGGGTGCAGCATACGGAATTGCTGGCATCATCAAGGGTCTGGGTATCCTTTCCCTGAAACAACTGGATGTCATGGGCAAACTCACAGAAGCCATCCAAGAGAAAAAGAACTACAAGTATCGTGAAGGTATGTTACCGGTTATGTCATTTGCTTTGAATTGTATATTCTTATTCTTTATATCTATAATTATGATTCTCCCTTAGCTATGTTTTGCGGGGAGACCTGTGCCCAGCAGTAGGTCTTAATAGGCCGATGATGATTATGATTCGAGCCCGACAGCCTCCGCTACGGTAGGGATGCGTCACTGCATTTCCAGACGTAAAAACAATAAAAATGAAGTTGGTGGATAATAGCCCAAACTACCTATAACCTGCATCTATCATTATAGGCTGATGACAATAAAATAATAATAAGTTTATTTCGGTACAAGAGCTTACAATAACAACATAGTGACCGGAGTCCCCTTTTAAGCAAAAAATGCCTGTATCAAAAAATGCATGTATACATGTACTTTAACATAACATAATAAAAAAATAACTCAATGATGTGTCTGTGTTTATTTATAATAAATAAATGATTTTCTTTCATTTTTCATGTGTAATATTGGTTTGGTATCAGGTGCTCTATTCGGCTTCGAGATGCTATGCCACAAGCTGGGCCGTCTGTTCGAGCCGTACATAGTGCACGTGCTGCCACACCTGCTGCTGTGTTTCGGCGACGGGTCGCAGTACGTGCGCGCGGCGGCCGACGACACCGCCAAGCTCATCATGTCCCGCCTCAGCGCGCACGGGGTCAAACTGGTGCTGCCGTCGCTGCTGCAGGCGCTGCAGGACGACAACTGGCGGACCAAGGCCGGTACGTACTAAAGTATTGACAAAAACCTGTTACAGCAGACACAGCGACATCTAGCCCCGATTTTGACTAAGAGTTTTGCTTGTACGAGTACTAAACTACGAATATACTCTTATTATTTTTATTGTACATACGTACACATTTTACATAGGACGCCCACAAATGTTTTACAATCAGTGCATCGAAACCGGAACCCTTAATCCAATAGCTAACTTCTCAAAACATACACCACATGGGTCGTCAAATACACTAGGTCAATACACTCGATAGAGAAAAACACAAATCACTTCATAGTAAATCGATATTATTTATTTTAACTTGTTTGCAAATACATATAAAACTCGCATGTCATTCTACGTTCGTACTTTTCTTATAGACCATACATTACAATTTTTCGTCTTAGGGATGATTTTAAAGTAAAATAAGATGAAAACATGCATTATGTTTTCCGTAAATCAATGTCAATATGTTTACAATATGATTCACATAATAAAATCAACATATTCTTTCAATGGATCGCCAAATTTTTTATTATTTAAAACATTCAAAGTAAATAGAATTACTTTGAACTAAATAATTATTTAAAAAATCGCATTATAGCACACCGTTATTAAATGTAACAGCGTCAGTAAAATACACAAGTATTCATTTTTTACATAATTCCATATCTAGTTTTAAATTTTTAGGTGTATGTGTTTTGTCTGGGTGGAAATCTCATAAATAAATAATTAGGAGAGGCGTTTGTTCAGCTGTAGACTTATCAACCTGTAATGATGATGATGACCTTTCATTTGTATTAAACAATATAATTGAAAGGTCATCATCATCATTCACCTTGAACTTAACTGTAGGTTCGATCGAGCTACTGGGCGCCATGGCGTACTGTGCGCCGAAGCAGCTGTCGTCGTGCCTGCCGTCCATCGTGCCCAAGCTGATCGAGGTGCTGAGCGACTCGCACATGCGCGTCCAGGAGGCCGGCGCCGAGGCACTCAAGGTCATCGGCTCCGTCATCAGGAATCCGGAGATACAAGGTACGTTTACTTATTCATTTTGAATTGTATTCGAAACATAATAAAATTGTTTATTTCTCAAACAAGTAACTGGACCCGTTTTTATTTACGCCATAACAATTTTAATGACAAATGACTGTATTCTAAGGTTAATCTGAAACGTTAATTATAAAATTTATTACAGCTCAATACCAACGTTTGATCTTTATGATTTTCAAAAAACCTTACAATCATTTAGGTATTTTTGAATTGCAAAAAAAAATGTTTTAAATGTGTGTCATTTGAGAAATTGAGACCGTGTCACCGTAAGTCACAAAGCGATAGAAAATGTGTGGAAATTTAATGTCAAAACGACGATGAAAGGTGTAGCTCAGTTGATTTGTCAGTTAACGTCCTTCTCATACTCTTTAGAACCCTTTCGACGTTTGTTATTCGACTAATAGGTGTTCCATATCGTGTGCTAGGTATCCCGATCCCCCGCTTTCCTCATCCAGCGTCCACCATCGACCGTTCGCAAGTAGTGTCATTATGTTGCACCTTTCATATATTATAGGGGCACAATTCGAAAAACATGTTTGTTGTGAAAACGCGTTTGAAGATTCTTGAGCGCTTCTGTTCTCACAAAATCAGTCCTAAATAAATTAAAACATTGATTGCAAAATAATAGAATATCATAAGAGTATGACCGATAGTTATGAATTACTTATCGCATATTTAATTTATCCCAGCTTTATTAAAATGACACACTTTACTCGGAAATATGAAAAAGGTATAAACTAAGTTTTCGCGGCTTCATTGCACGTTCTGACTCTTTCTATCAAGAGCGTCATGTAGATGTGTTGATCTTGGGCCCGTTTATAAGTACAACTCAAAAAGCTATTTTTTTAGATGTACCCCTATAGTATGAAAGATGCGATGTATGAGTAAGTGCGGCGCGTGGGTTGCAGCGATCGTGCCGGTGCTGCTGCAGGCGCTCCAGGACCCGTCCAACAAGACGTCGGCGTGCCTGCAGACGCTGCTGGACACCAAGTTCGTGCACTTCATCGACGCGCCGTCGCTGGCGCTCATCATGCCCGTGGTGCAGCGCGCCTTCCTCGACCGCAGCACCGAGACGCGCAAGATGGCCGCGCAGATCATCGGCAACATGTACTCGCTCACCGACCAGAAGGACCTCATGCCCTATCTGCCCAACATCATGCCGGGACTCAAGAGCTCGCTGCTCGACCCCGTGCCCGAGGTATTCTTCTTTGAAATATTTGTAGCGATAAACCACCTTTTCATTTTGATATTTTTCAAAATTTAATAATCATACATTTAAACGACAATAATATTAAAGTGATTGAAATGATTATTCAATTCACAGAAACTCTATTATGCTAAAAATAATAAAATAATTTTAGTGTAACTTTACACAAGAATTAGTAGTGCAAAAACAGCCATGGCTACGTCAGCTCCATATATGCAATTGTTATATGGGGCAACTCCGCGCACGTTCAGAATGCACTGATCGCCCAGAAATCATGCATTCGAGACATTTGCAAGGTTGACGTTAGGACTTCATGTGGACCTTTGTTTGAGAAACTAGGGTCTTAAGTGTACCCTCAATGAACATTTATGAAATCTGCGTGTTCGTTAAAATATATCCGAAGCTATTTCAAAGAGTTAGTGTTGTGATAAAATACTAATTTGAATTTGACATAACAAAATATACAAAAAAAAACACAAAGGCTATTGTTCTTAAATTGCTAGAAATAAAAATTTCGCGGTTAATAAAATATTATTTCGCCAATATTCATTTTGATTTTTTTGCCGATGAACTTTTTGACCTAAAAACCTCGACTTCAAATGTTAACACGATCCTAAGGTTAGACTGGCTAAGTTGGGGCGTTTCAAAGAGGTAAGGTAACTAAGTAAAGGTTTGGGGGTGGGACTATAGATATGATGACCGAGTCCTGGAATCGTAAGAATTATTTCAATATATGGGCTTAAAAATAACGAAGTGCCAACTCTCAGCTCGATAACTCACGTTTTATAAATTTTATTATTCTTCAATGTTAGTCATGGCGGCAAACCGTAGACGATACATTTGAAACGGGGTTTATAAAGCTTAACTTGCTTTTTCCTATTTACAAACACTGCTCAACAAGCACACTTATTCTAGTACGCCTTAAAATCCTTTTTGACAAGATTTAGGTCTTAAATTAAACTGGAAACATCATAGAAATTGATAAGTCTGTCAAGACAACCGGAACCCAAAATATCAACCTATACAAAATGTAAGAAAGAAAGAAAAAAAAACATTTGTTGGCCATAATGAACACAGTGTAAAAGAACAAACCATTATTGACTAAATTAAATGTACGCTGTCATCTGTCAGAGGTATAATAACAGTGAGCGGAGTGTATACGTGGTGTGTTAGGTGCGGTCGGTGTCGGCGCGCGCGCTGGGCGCCATGGTGCGCGGCATGGGCGAGGGCAGCTTCGAGGAGCTGCTGCCGTGGCTCATGCACACGCTCACCTCGGAGACCGGCAGCGTGGACCGCTCCGGCGCCGCGCAGGGACTCTCCGAGGTGGTGGCCGGCCTCGGCGTGCACAAGCTGCACAACATCATGCCAGGTCACACCCACCGCACGCTCTTACTCACCATCGGGGGGGCTACCGCCATCTCTTAAAACAGTGGAACAATAATATTACTTCGCCTTTTCTGGTACAAAATGCTGTCGGGTCATTGTAACAATACTGTTTTAAGAGATGGCGGTAAACCAGCTCATTAAACGTCCCAACCTAGGGGCACGAGCCTACCCGTATACGGTGTACAGGCCTTAGTCGTCCACGCGATCATAGTGCAGGTTGGATTCACGCGCAACCTTTGAATCTCTTCGCAGGCGTGCGCAGGTTTCCTCACGATGTTTTCCGTCGTAAGAGCGTCGGATAACGTACATATATTTCCAAAATTCGAAAACACATTTGTACGTAGCGGATTTAAACATCAGCCCTCCCGGTAGGTCAGTCCATGCCATTGAGCTACCAACGCTTTTATGACAAAATATTTCATTTATGGTCAACATTGATGGTTATTTATTTATATTACGAACGTACAGTTGGCCGGCCCGATAGACCGGCGACTTGCAAAAAGGTCGGTGGTTGAGGCTGGATGAGAAAAACGAGGGACTAGGATATCTGGCGCAAAATGTGGGGACCTATATCCAACAGTGGACTGCGATAGGTTGAAGTGAGATACAGATGAATTTTAAACAAATAGGCTAATAATAATAATAATTGTTGTGTTCACAATGTATGCTCACAAAAACTGAACTTTACTCAGATATTCTCTGCTAATTCAATTAAATTGCTTACGAATAATTTACTTTGGGTGCATTTAAAGTTTTAAAATAAACGGCAACTTAATTTATAGCATACACGATTAAACAAAAGATTTATAGGTAGTTAAGTAATATCATACAGTATGTGTAGAAGGGTTTTGACAAGATATGTTAGTTTATCATGTTCACGGACAGTAGATGTCTGTGGACGTCATAAATATAAAATATATGGGGATTTTTTTAAGACACATTAAGTGTCTTAAAAAAATCCCCATTATTGTTTAACTTGTTGAACATTGGGTATTCAGATACAATAGAAAATTAATTATGTCTGGCGCCTTAAGGCGTCATTGGCAGTTAAATGGTTAAAATGAATTTTCTTAATATAAGTTATATTGTCTTTTCATTTATTTTAATAACAATTCGATATCTTCAAATATGTTGAATTTGAGAAACATGTTATTTGTACGGTAACAGACATAATAGCGACGGCGGAGCGCACGGACATAGCGCCGCACGTGAAGGACGGCTACATAATGATGTTCATCTACATGCCGGGCGCGTTCACGGACGAGTTCACGCCGTACATCGGGCAGATCATCAAGCCGATCCTGAAGGCGCTGGCGGACGAGAACGAGTACGTGCGCGAGACGGCGCTGAAGGCGGGCCAGCGCATCGTGACGCTGTACGCCGAGTCGGCCATCACGCTGCTGCTGCCCGAGCTGGAGCAGGGGCTGTTCGACGACAACTGGCGCATCCGCTACAGCTCGGTGCAGCTGCTGGGCGACCTGCTGTACCGCATCTCGGGCGTGTCGGGCAAGATGAGCACGGAGACGGCGTGCGAGGACGACAACTTCGGCACGGAGCACTCGCACCGGGCCATCCTGCGCGCGCTGGGCGCCGAGCGCCGCGACCGCGTGCTGGCCGGCCTCTACATGGGCCGCAGCGACGTCGCGCTCATGGTGCGCCAGGCCGCCCTGCACGTCTGGAAGGTACTCCTTACGCTGATACCACCATAACACCACACACATTTCACATCAATAACGTTGTTTCAATGTCCTTGGAATTTGTAGCCCTAGTATTTTTAGTAATCTTAGAAAAATGTATGTCATTTTATTTAAATTGTTTTAATCTTGTTTGCATGCACTCATACTTGCATATCTCTTCCCACTAAACACTACGCTACGCATAACAATCATCTTACCATAATCCTTGGTATAAACGAATCGGACCAGCCATCCTGATTGGTATGATTATTAGCCGCAATATTCCACGTGAGCTTAAAATACATACTAGTTTAATATTTCTGACTCTGAAATTGATATTTATAGTATTAATTTATTATTATAAAACATTACGGATGTAATTAAGTTGAAATTTATACTTACGCAGAAAGTTAATGGATACTCAAAGTATCCATTAAATTATTACTGGTAAAAAAATCTCAAGATACCTAGTCTTACTGTAACATTGTCATGTAGGTGGTGGTGACGAACACGCCGAAGACCCTGCGCGAGATCCTGCCCACGCTGTTCGGGCTGCTGCTGGGCTGCCTCGCCTCCACCAGCTACGACAAGCGACAGGTGGCCGCGCGCACCCTCGGGGACCTCGTGCGCAAGGTACGCCTTCCTATCCTATTCAACCTATCGCAGCCCACTGCTGGACATGGCTCTCCTCTCCGGTCCTCCGCTTTTCTCATCCAGCCTCCACCAGCGACCTTTAAGTCGTCGGTCCTCCAACGGCCATCGGTTCTGCGACATACGTGACCAGCCCACTGCCACTTTAACTTGCTTATCCGGCGGACTATGTCGGTTACTTTAGTTTCTTACGGGTTAAATCATTTCTGATCTTATCCCTAAGTGAGACCCCGAGCATAGCTCGCTCCATCGCCTTCACTAACACTTTGAATCTTGGCACAATATATACAAAAACAATTTAGCTTGATTATAATCAATGCAGTCGACAGTTCATCAAAATTTTTGCTGTTATCAACGATGGTATATTAGTGCAAAAGCCATAAAATTTGAATTAGCGCACTACGCTTACAAGATACCTGAAGTGAGGGAGTGAGAGGTCCTTAATCAAGTAACAAAACGCCCGGGAGAATAAGACACAAAAACTATGTTATTGTTTTCGCGAGTAAAAGGCTATAGCGTCCCGGTGTGTTGTAAGTGTCAGTGAAATTGTGAATATTATTGCGGATTGTTCTCTAATTCATCATCATCAACTCATTAAACGTCCCCACCGAGGGGCACGAGCCTACCCGTATAGGGTGATTAGGCCTTAGTCGTCCACGCGGGCCCAGTGCGGATTGGACGACTTCACACACAACCTTCGAATCTCTTCGCAGGCGTGCATGAAGGTTTCTCACGATGTTTCTTCACCGTAAGAGCGTCGGATAACGTACATATATTTTCGAAAATTCGAAAACACATTGGTACGTGTCGGATTTGACCTCAGCCCTCCCGGTAGGAAGGCGACAGTCCACACCACTGAGCCACCGACGCTCTTTCTCTAATTGTGTTGAAATTATTACTTTACTGTAACTGGATGCAACCTTACAAGGCGAAATAATCCGAATCAATACACTTTTCACATGCAAATATGATTTTATTATTAGAATTTTACAAACCTTTTTTACTGAATTTCGGCTAGAAATCGGCTTATAAATATAAGTTTTCAATGTTATTTTCATTTCTATTTATATATTTAGGTATAAAAAGTGAAAATTTTATAATAAAATAGCAAATTCTTTGTTGACGCTAGTGCTTGACAAAGCGGTGACGTCATTAGAATCGATAAAAACTTGGAATAGTTTTTAGGAGTATACCTAACATAAATATTAATGATTTCGTCTAATTACGTAAAAATTACATTGTTCATAGATACTTATGTAATATTTAAATTTTGGAAAATGAATATTGATTTTTTTTAGGTTTCCATACAGAGCAGCATTGATGTAAAAATGGATGCGGACTTTAAACAGATCAGATTGAACTCTTATAGAAACTATGCTAAGCTTAGATTGAAATCCGAAAACGAAATACAGTAGAACGCCGATTATCCGAATTAATTGGGACCGGGGTCGATTCGGATAATCGAAAATTCGGATATTCGGACATAGCCTGGTAATACAGGAAAACGAACTGTCACACATCGAATAAACTTTATTAAGTTTAACAAACACAGTTCTACAATAACGCTCACTTGAACATCTCGATCAGATAAAGTTGCAACCCCATCAGGCCTTATCAAAAATACAAAGTGTAAAAATTCACAACGATAATAGAGGCTTTGGACCGATTCGGATAATTGGCGATTCGGTTAATCGCGTTCGGATAATCGGCGTTCTACTGTACTAAATAAAGCGTAATATAGAGGGCAATAAAAAAAACCATTTAAAAGTTTATTTATTAACAGTATCTATACTAATATTACAAAGCTGAAAAGATTGTTTGTTTAAACTCGCTAATCTCAGGAACTACTGGTCTGATTTGAAAAAATATTTCAGTTTTAGATAGCTTATTTATCGAGAAAGGCATCATAACGCTGAAAAAATATAGCGGGTAATAATAAAATTGAGGATAATGAGAAGTTTTATCGTGGACAACACGATTTGGAACTTAAACATAGACATTCACCAACACATATACTTCAATATTTTTGTGATACCTCTAACCCGCCTTTGTATCTTGTACATATATCCTATATCTTTGGCAAAAGCATTGACGTCAGTGCTGTCCGATTGTTTATTTACTTTATTAGATTACCAGACTTCCAAATAAAATAAGGCAATAAACTGGCATAAGTATATTGATTAGTGATACCCTCGACTTGTTATTTTTGATTGACATTACAGACAAAGTAAGCAATTAGAATTATTGTACTCATTAACGCAACGCCATCGAGTGAGTGTTTAGATTATAAAAATCCTGATTGAAAATAAGAAAGAAAGTAAACATTCATTAATCCAATGCACCGCAATATAATCACATTTAAACATATCACAATAAACAAACAAACAAATAACCCTTTTAATGCTGAAGAGATACACAGAAGTGCAAAACCCTTCTATTTCACGGGACGATGTTTGGCACCACAGTGGTACCTACCTAGACGACTCAGTGTCGAGTCTACCACCTAGTAATTTCGGGGTATTCTTGTATAGTACGACATGGGCTGTAATATATTGTCTGCGAATTTTTCATGTAAGCGGGAACTGGGACCGTGCTATCTGCTGATTTAGTACAAACTCTATAAATGTAATTTTATTGCATATACATAAATGGTGTGTTGTTGTGCAGCTGGGCGAGCGCGTGCTCCCGGAGATCGTGCCGATCCTGGAGCGCGGGCTGCAGTCGGAGCGAGCCGACCAGCGCCAGGGCGTCTGCATCGGCCTCGGGGAGATCCTCGCCTCCACCTCGCGCGACGCCGTGCTCAGCTTCGCCGACGGACTGGTACGTCACCACACACCATATACCGCCCACCGGCGCCAGGGCGTCTGCATCGGCCTCAAAAGATTTGTTTTAATGCTATTATGGGCAAACGAACAAACGGCTCATCTCACGATGTATAAAACGTCATAAGGTCACCATTTTTTTTGTTTAATGTTACAGTGTACAGAACGGTCAAGACGCTTACCTGATTAGTGACACAGCAGAATTGGTTGAAACCAATTACTCATAAACAGTTAATTTTCTCCATCAATGCGCCTATCGCCCCAGACGATAGATGTTAGGTCTCTTATATCCAGTAATTTCACTAGCTACAATGCCCTCATCCCGATACACGGAATTGTAGAACTTCTGTTTCACGGGAAGATGTCTGGCACTACAGTGGTACCTACCTAGACGACTCAGTTCGAATCTACCACCTAGTAATTTTGGGGTATTCTTGTATAAGCGACGACATGGGCTATAATATTTATGTAAGCGGGAACTTGGGACCGTGCTGTCTGCTGATTTAGTACAAATTCCATAAATGTCATTTTATTAATATTATAGAAAATTAATAAATTTTGAAGGCAGCACATAAATTGCAATAAAAATAAATTTGGTATGTTAAATGTTTTTTATTGTATATTTTTGACGTTCATAAGTGTTTTTGTAAATAGATGTTAACTTTGAATAGCTGTGTGTGGCAGTGTAGTAGAGTGTAGCGAGTGGTTGGTGTGGTACAGGTGCCGACGGTGCGTCAGGCGCTATGCGACCCGCTGGCCGAGGTGCGGCTGGCGGCGGCGCGCGCCTTCGACAGCCTGCACGCCACGGTGGGGAAAAGGCGCTCGACGACATCCTGCGCACATGCTGAAGGCGCTGCATGACCCGGACCCCGCTGTCGCCGACGCCACCCTCGATGGACTCAAGCAGGTAACCGAACACCAACCATGTTGGCTTCTTGGTACGATGCTGCACCTATTGCGAAGCTTCGACAATTGCTACACGCACATACATTATTTATTCATGTACATTAACTTATCTTTATAGTTATCAGTATTTTGACTGCATTTTATCATAAAACATTATAAACATTTCTTCAAATCGTAAGTTCTATAGAAAAAGGCAAAGCTCTGACACTATATTGTCTAGTAGTAGCTTATTATAATAATTTTTATCGTTTTTTTGGAATAATTTTTCATATATAAAGTATAGTATGTTTTAGATTTTTTTGATGTGTTAATATTTGTTGTGCATTCTTGGTTTTTACTTTTCTTTATATTGTACTGTTGTTAGTTTTTGATTGCCTACTAGGGCTTCACTGAAAAACATCGTCCTGGTATGCTTAGTGTACCAGGACAAATGCTGAGTGAGTCCTATTTGTTACTTATTTTTGTTAATTATATGGTACATGTGTGCCATATAAATATTTCATTCTTGTTTTCTTCTAAATGCGTAATGTTGATTAAGGAAAATAATGGATTGGGTTATTTGGTGCAAAATTGTGGAGATCTATGTCCAGCATTGGACTGCAACATGTTGATGAGAATAAGCAATGAATGCGTAAGTGTGTAAACGGAGAGTACATTTGTATAGTATTGTGTTGTTGTGCACTAGGTGATGGCGATAAAGTCCCGCGCGGTGCTGCCGTACCTGGTGCCGGTGCTGACGGGCGGCGGGGCCGGCGGGGCGGGTGGGGCGGGCGGGGCGGTGGACACGCGCGCGCTGTCGGCGCTGGCGGCGGCGGCGGGCGGGCGCTGGGGCGGCACCTGCCGCGCGTGCTGCCGGCGCTGCTGGCCGCCCTCGAGGCCGCCCCCAACGACCCCAACGAGCTCGCGCACTGCCGCGACGCCCTGCTGCCCGTCACCGACGCGCACGGCGTCAGATGGTACACACACCCGCACACACCAACGCTCGCACACACCGACACCGACACGCACGGCGTCAGATGGTACACACACCCGCACACACCAACGCTCGCACACTACCAAACTGACACCGACGCGCATGGCGTTACGTGGTACACACGCACACCGCACACACACCGACACCGATGCGCACGGCGTCAGATGGTACACACGCTTGCACACACACACATGCACACACACATTATCTCGAATACACTGTCTTCATAACATTTGCTAAATGAAACTTTGTACTTTGTTTTATACTTATATTATTACAGAATTTCAATGTTTTGAAACTTTAGTATTGTCATTTTTAGGCGCAAATATTTATTCATGGATGTCGTCTACTAAAAGATCAGTCCACATGAATACTATTAGGGGAAGACTACCTTTAGATGTAAGATAGTTAGAGATATTTAATTGATTACGTTACCATAATTTAAAGGAAATTAATAACAGTATGATATCATGATTTTTCGTCATCACTACTCTACGCATATCATTCGAATCGACATATGTAAAATGTTGTATATTAGTGAATACGTTAATGTGTGAGGTACGTGTGTCAGCATAATCGAGACGCTGCTGGAGACGGTGCGGTCGGAGTGGGGCGGGCGGCGGCGGGCGGGCGCGGCGCTGCTGTGCGCGTTCGTGACGCACTCCGCGCCGAGCTGGGCGCGCACGTGGCCGCGCTGCTGCGGGGCCTGCTGCTGCTGCTGGCCGCCGCCGACCGCCCGCACCTGCACATGGCCTGGGAGGTAACCCGCACACACCACACCACACCACACCACACACCACACCGCTCCTCACGGGACCCACTCGCGCGCCACCTGCACGTGGCCTGGGAGGTAACGCACCGCCCGAAATTGCCTTGGAAGTGAAGTGGACATCCTGGAGACCCACCTGTTAGTAGTAACTTGCTGCTGACTTTGCTGACGACTGAGTTGTAACATGACCATGTATATCCATTGCCATGTCATGACTAACGGCCAAGTCCCACGACATTAACCATAATAATAGAGTTATCGCAGTAAGGAACCTTAGACTTGGCAGGTCTTTGTCTTGATTTCATTACTTTTTAGAGATAATCGAGCAGAAGCAGCTCTATTGGGACATGGCTAGTTTTTTACAGGATGTTTTTGGTGGGATTATACTAACGAATGGGTACTCATATTGATGAACAATCAGAACGATGTTGGTGTTAATTTCTGAACCATTTAACATTTTTTTAACGTAACGATAGATAAGACGAAGTGTGCTCGTGGAGTACCACTAAACACTAGCCATGATGAATCCTATGGAGCCGACTCATGCGTGCCGAACCATGGTCTCTCCACATATTGAATAAAGTAATAATAAGTTGGTGTGTCGGCGCTGCCGCAGCCACAGAGCAACCTTGTATAACGGGCCACGTGTGTGGCGGCAGGCGCTGTCGGCGCTGACGCGCACGCTGGACGCGGAGCGGCTGGTGGCGCACGTGTCGGACGTGCGCACCGCGCTCCGCCTCGCCGGCGCAGACCTCAAGGGGGACCTCATGCCCGGCTTCTGTCTGCCCAAGGTAACACACCACACGCGAGTACTCATACTTATATTTTTAACCGACTCCAAAAAAGCAGGTTTTCAGTTTGACCTGTTAGTATGTTTGTCTGCGATTATCTCGCGTTTGGCTGAAGCAATTGCGATGCGGTTCTGATAAAAGTATTCGTTACATCCAAGAGGAAGTTTTAGTGCTATAATTTTATTTATATATTTCATATCAGAGGCGTGCACATTCATTATGAGTAGGGTATGCAAAGTGCACACTAATCGCAGAAACAATAAGTAATTTATATTTTTGTCAAATTGAGTGCTGTTGATGACTGCAGATCGCCTATGGTTTCAAGTCTGTAGAAGCGAGCGCGAATAAGTCGGAATCATTTTATGTTGGTGATTTTCCTCGTTGTCGGGACGCAGTTAGATATATATCATCTGTAATATTTTGGTCAAAAGGCAAGGCTGACCCGTTGGTAACGTAATATTGCCAACGGGTACGACGATTTCGTGTCGACGCCATGTAACCGCAAACTTGGGATTTTCGAATATTTAATACATATTTCATATATCGTTTTTGTTGACATTGCAAAACTTGCCATAATGTTAACTAATGCAACAACAACTAATCTACCGTAAATCAAATTAGTATATCTAATTTTTAACTAATCAAGCGTGTTGCACATCACTCAATTTATATTTCTTCATATTTGTTATTTTAATGACTGTGTTGTTCTAGTCTAGAAGCTTTTTGTTAATTTTATGATTTTACTATCTAGTAATTTTATATTCTTAGTCAAAAACATAAACAAATCACTTATACGAAATCACAAAACCCAGGGCATCCAACCGATCCTGCCGCTGTTCCGCGAGTCGATCCTGAACGGGCTGCCCGAGGACAAGGAGAACGCGGCGCTGATGCTGGGCGAGGTGATCAAGCTGACCTCGCCGGCCGCCATCCAGCCGTGCGTGGTCCACATCACCGGGCCCCTCATCCGGATACTCGGCGACCGGTTCAACTCCAGCGTCAAGGCTGCTGTGCTGGAGACGCTAGCTTCCCTGCTGTCCAAGGTACGCTTCAATAGATAATATACTTTAAATGATGTGCTGGCTTTATTTATTTATTCATTTATTATTAACATACAAACCAGATTACAATCAACAAGAATATTATTAAATCATGCAAAGTACATAACGGGATTGCAATCCAAAATTATGTATGCCTAAGAGCTTTAAAGGTAATTTTATACAAACTAAAGAGCGCTACATTTAATAAATTGGATTGAATTAAAATAATAATAAAATATAAATTTAATTATACATATAGCATATAACAGGTTGAACTAGGAATATTGCAAGAATTCATAAAATCATTAAAATAAAATTAATAAAAATTGGACTTAGTTACCTAAACCTAAACCTTTATAACCCGAAATGGATCTTGGGCTCCGACACGTGATTTCGTCATTAGATTATATGTTGTTTTTTAATTAATTTGTTTCTTAAAAAGGAAATTCACAATACTTTGCTGACTGCCGAACTATGCAACAAGAGTGGGAAGCTCAACTTTTGTGCCTAGCGATGGTCATTTTGAGAAGAGTTTTTTATTGTTTATTGGCAATAATTGGCAGTAATAAAAATTAGTACATCTACAGAGTAAGTTTCCAGTGTCCCCTTTTAAGCTTCTAATTGCCTGTATCAAGGGTACACTGCTCTCCGTAGGTCGGTAAAATTATTATAGCTTATTATTATATAATTCCAAAGTAAAAGGAAAACAACAAAATATATCACTAAATTTACAACCAGAACAATATACAAGAGTCATAAAAAATATTGCTGATGATTATAAAAGCAATGATATGATGCGTCGAAGTAACTTATTTTTTAAATATTGACTAAAGATGATATAATACAATCCACCATTTAGTTCATAAACCTAATATTATCTTTCTACATAATTATAAAACGCATATTAAGCGTTTCTAATTGAATAAAATGTCATCCCAAAGTTTTGTGGTAATAAATTATTTGTTTATTTTATCCGTTGAGAATTATGATCTAATTATTTACTGAGTAATTAATATTTAAGATAGTTAACGATAAAGTTGATAATGTTGAAGTAAGTAAAAGAAAAATTCCAGCTATAAAAGGTGACATTGTCTCCGGGTATATGCATACTTTTGATCATTATTTTATAAGTTAGAGCGTCGGTGGCTCAGTGGTGTGGACTGTCGCCTTCCTACCGGGAGGGCTGAGGTTCAATCCGACACGTCCAATGTAAATAGTGTATGACAGTATAAGAGTTGTTTCTTAAGTATTTATAAAAGGTGTCATTGTCCCCTGGTATATATATATATATATGCTCGGGGACAATGACAATGAATGTATTTAGGTAGATTCTCTATATTTACCACCGCTACAGTAAAAGTAGGAATTTTGCTATTTGTATGACAGTATGAGAGTTATATTTCCTAAGTATTGAATGTATAACCTTTTGTGGTATTGTGGTTGTGCAGGTGGGCGCGAAGCTGAAGCAGTTCCTGCCGCAGCTGCAGACGACGTTCCTGAAGGCGCTGCACGACCCCAACCGCGCCGTGCGCATCAAGGCCGGGCTGGCGCTGGCGCAGCTGGTGCTCATCCACACGCGGCCCGACCCCCTCTTCGTGGAGATGCACGCCGGCATCCGCGCCGCCGACGACCCCGCCCTCAGGGACACCATGCTGCAGGCGCTCCGGAGCATCATCAGCGGCGGCGGCGACAAGGTACACTACTACACTTGCCTAACTTTTGGACGCACCATTTTAATTTACTTATTTTTTATTATATATATTTATTATATATATATTTTATTGTATATATATATATATTGGACGCACCATTAGGGGTGTTCATGAAAAGATTTCATCTTTGAGTCATAATGAAAAAGCTATTGTGTCTGTTGAATATATGCAACTGTGGCGGTTGAAGGGTTAATGAAATTGTGTTTATATTTTAAATTAATTATCTTTATATTTTCTACTAGTTCAGTTTTTACAGGACCTCACTGAGAGGTTTCGTATTTCCATGAATCATAAATATATGAGGTTGGATCTTAAAAACTTGTATGTCGAGAGTTTTACTTAGATTTTGTTTTAAAGCCAACAATTATTTTAATAAGTTAAATTATATATGGTAACTTTATTACTAAAATATCAGCTATTATTTTGATCGATTTTACTTACATTATGTATTGACGCCTTTTAGTGCGTATTATAATCCCAAAGTGAATAAATGGACTCTTCATTTGACTTGAGCATTTCACATTTGCTACGTTACGTATGTGAACGTGCGCGTGCTAAATGTACGTACAAAATATTACAAATAAGTCGGTATGTGCAGATGTCGGAGCCGTTAGCGCTGTCAGTACTGGCTACACTAAGCGGCCCCCTGCTCGGGCACCCGGACGACCCGCCCCGGTCGGCGGTGGGCGGGTGCCTGGGCGCGCTGGTGCGGCGGCTGCCCGCCCACCACCGCGACGCCGCGCTGCTGCACCACGTGCTGGCCGCGCCCGCCCACCCCGCCGCCCACCACGCCGCCCACCACGCCAGCCACGCACACGCGCCCAACACAGACGACTGGCTGCTCACGCACGGACGCTCCGCCGCGCTGTTTGTCGCGCTCAAGGAGTCGCCTGAACAGGTGCGTCTTCAGCACATGGAACACCTGACTAGATTGAGATTGTATACTCATAATTTATTGCAACGTAACTGATTTTGGAACAAGTAACACTAAAAAATGTATAAAACACATTATTTAAATTGCAGTATATAAAACACATTACTTAAATTGCAGTATATAAAACACATTACTAAAATTGTAGTGTATGAAACACACTACTTAAATTGCACAATTTATTACGACGTAATCTGACATAAGATTACGAGACAAGTAACACAAAAATCAAGCCCACGTTGCAATACATCTTTATGTACTTAACCCTTCATATTAAGGTAAAATGTGATGCAGTTTGTTATCCTTAATAATAATGATTGTACGAGCAGGAAGTTTTATTCCGGCTCGTAGATCTAAAAAGTACTGGCGGGAAACGTTGGTTGTAAGGCAACGCTTCCCAAACCAGAAAATAAGATTATATTAGGAGGAACCTAACTCCCTAGAAAGCCTAGAAGTCCCTCGCCGGGACGCTAGGTCGCTAGGGCCCTAGCCCAGCCTAACAATATATACATATATAAATAATAGAGAGCTTGCTCCCGGAGGTCCCGGAGAGCAAGGGTTAGGAAGTTACGATAGGTAGGGATTGAACCCGCTGCCAGTCGCGCAGACTCACACGACTGATCATAGTGACGGCGTAGGGTGACTTGGCCGCAGCGGGGAAATGAGACTCAACACGGACGGTTGGAATCTGGTTTATTGTTAAAAGTAAGTTAGTTTATATACAATCAGTTGCTATGTACACATGTGAACGTATATCGCAGTGTGCCGCCGGTGTAAGTTGTCCACGCTGCACTCTGCGAGTTCATCGGTCAGGTCATGTCGTAATTGCGGTGTTGCTGATGGCTGCAGAATGTTCGACGTAGCTCGAACAATGATGATGATGACATAATAATGAAAAGCTTATAGTGATATGCTAAATTAGATTATAACACAACTACGAAATCCCCAACTACCAATTGCAAAAGTACACAAATCTAATTCTTTAGAAAAAATATAAAATGTATTTTTATAACACGTGCATTAAAAGGCTATAAACCTCATCTTCAATATTAATTTCGTGGCCATTAAATGAAAACTTCAAAACGTAATTTCAATACAGATATACCGCGATCATTTCGAGGAGAAGATAGAGAAAACCCTGCTGAGCTACTTGGCGAGCGACCGCATCCCCATCGCGTGCAACGGCATCCGCGGCATCGGGTACCTGCTGCATTATTTGCTTGAAGCAGACAAACCCATACCGCAGAACCTACTCTCACAATTTGCTAGGGTAAGTCTCAATATCTTAGCATTAACTAGTTTTTGGGTCACCCTACCAAATTTGTATAATTTTAGTGGGATTTCAAAAGATGTATTTTTTATTTTACATCATGTTCATTGATTTTGTTTATCTTGTCAATTAATTTTCCTTATTTAAAATAATATTAATAACTAGATACTTTTTCATTTGTGGGTATTTAAAACTTTATTATTTTAAAGTTACTACGAATAATATATTCAATTCCTTGTTTACATCAAACATGTTATTACTTGCGTATATACGGATATATTTTACTTCTTCCATTGAAATATCTCCTAGGGTTTTCAGCTTAACTTGGTAAATAATGAGTACTGAGCATCTTAGTTTTCAGTTTAACCACGGGTCCCATCGCCTTATATTGTCCGTGAGCTTCCTACAAACATTCGATAGATGGCGTTACTTGTATCAGTTTATCTTGCTTACACTAAAAATGCAATATTAACAAATAATCATTCCTAAAATCAATATTTTCCTTAATTCAATCAACGATCATATAAAAATCATTTTTTACTTATAAATAATAGTTTTTTAAAGATTTGCGACAGTACCGGCAACGGTAGTAATAGGAACTACCACAATTATCTAAAGCACGGTAGCAGCAACAAATAAAAGGTGTTAATAGATGGCGTTTGCGCGTGTACACTTTGAGCGAGCAAACTGCGTTTAATTTTACCACAGTTAATGTGTTATTAAAAGATGTGTTGAATCAGCTTTTCTATTATAGTGTTTTTTTTATAACAAATTGCTTTTTAATGACACGGATAAAAAACACTACTGATTAATTGTAAATAGGAATAATTGAAATATGTATTAGCAAAAATTAAACATGCAATGCAATTAAAATAAAATTGCATGCTAGATGGGTCGAACAAAAAGAAAATTTAAAACTTTTTAGTGCGTTTAGCAACTCAACTAAAAAGTTTTAAATTTTATTCTTACTTTGTTTGTACTTCTTACAACTTGCTTCTGCTTAAATTTATCGTAAAAACTACAAATACGACTTCGCTACGTTTCTTGGACTTTGAAGGGGAAAAAAAACGATTTCAAACTAAAAAATTTTTAGCCAGGTAGAAATGGTTAAATAATTCTTTCATAATTTTGATTCCTTATCTTGGAACCACCTCTGGAGTATCATCTTTCCAACAAAAAAAGGATCATCAAAATCAGTTCATAAACGACGAAGATATATGTGAACGAACATAAAAAAATACATAATATAAAATATTTTTATTTACTTAGCACCTACTACAGCTTAATTATGAGATAATAGTGGTTCACCGTTTATAACGTATAAAAAAACTTCACATCTAGAGGGGGGGTGACACACTTTTTTCAACTTTCAAAGTGTCTCTCGCGCAAAATATTCAAGTTATAAAAATGATATTAGAAACCTCGATACCATTTTTCAAGATCTACACATTGATACCACAAACGGAGGAACCGATGAAAAAAATTTTTAGGTTTCAGTTCACTGTATGGGCATAATATGTAGTACCGTATATTTATATTCATATGCATGAATAAGTTACCGTCCGTACCGTTTACGTTCCATCTTCAAAAATAAAATCAGTTCACCGGTATTTATAATGATAAAAATAAATTATATAAGTTCCTTAGCAAATTAAAAATACTATTTAATAGTGTCGAAAACTAAATATTTGTTTAACTAAAAAACATTACAAGTGTGGAATAAGTGACCATTGATTCAAAACACTAAAAAGTATTTTGAAGAAAACGCGTAAGTGACGCGTCTCGCACGGCGCTTATGTCCTTATGTTCGCATCCTTTGTCCTTTGATAAATAAATCGTCGCAAGATCTTGGAGCTATATGCATAAGATCCTTTTTGCTTCACAAAAATATTTGCCTATGTTTCTACGTGAAGCGACCCGTCATATTCGACTACCCATTTGGTGTAATGGTTACGTTCGGCTACTACATCAAGGGTTCCGGGTTCTATCCCCGGGCAGTAAAAACATTTGTGTACATGAACATGTCTGTTTGTATTGATCTGGCTGTTTTCTATGTATAATATGTATGTTTTACAAAAACCAAAGTATATAAGTATGTTTATCCGTTGTTTAGTACTCATAAACCAGGCTTCACGCTTCACTTGGGGCTAAATGGTGATGTTTGAATGTCAGTAGATATTTATTTATATATAATAAGAGCCTCCTCTAATAAAACCCAACCCCACGAATAAAGGTTTGCACGGCCTGGAACCAAAGGCTTACTGCTCAATCAACCATGGTTGCCTTAATCTATCTTCATATTTTTTTAAATAATAATGAGTAATTAAAAGTTTAATCACAAAATCTGGCAATTCATTAGTTATTGGTTCACAATCAACAATTAATTTATTTTTTAATTGCAATGTCAAATTTGCACAATACTGCACACGCCACGCACGACGCGCGCTTCAAATATACATAAATTCCTAACCTATCAAAATACCTATGCCTATCAAAATGTTTGATTTGAGAAATTACATTTTAGTCGGATCGGAATAGCGCACTGACGCGCGATGTTGCCGCACTGACAAGGCGCACGCGCCGTAAGAATAAACAATAAATGCGCTGTTGCCGCCCTTATTTAGAACTGTGATCAATTAAAAACTGTGATTTTACGCCACCTACCGGATTTTCATATATCAGTTTAATCTGTCTACGCGAATCGTGCTATAATCACCTAGTCACGGACCTAGTGGCATCTAGTGAGAATAAAGTGAGTTAAAAATAGCTTCCTCAAATAGCTTCCGTAGGTGGTCACGTTTTTTTAGTATGGGATGCATCATCTGTATAGTATATATTATTAAATCTGTGGTTAACCTGATTCATCCCAAAAGTGAAATCTAAATAAGTTTATAGTGCGGAAGGGCTTAGGTTAATTCGTATATATTTGGAGAGAGAACCCAGTTGTAGTCGGCTAGTGCGTGCGGCGAGTGCATAGTACCATTCCCCCGCAGAGCATGAACCACACGAGCAACGAGGTGAAGCAGCTGATGGCGATGGCGAGCGCGCTGGTGGGGCGGCGCGCGGAGTGGCGGGCGGGCGGCGCGGCGCGGCGGGCGAGGGCGGGGCGGGGGCGGGCGGCGCGGGGGCGGGCGGCGGCGCGGAGGTGCTGCGCGCGCTGCTGCCGGCGCTGGTGAACGGCACCAAGGAGAAGAACACGTACGTGCGCGCCAACTCCGAGCTCGCCCTGCGCGCCGTGCTCCGGCTGCCCGACGACACGCAGCGACCGCAGGTTAATAACATTGCCTACTACACGTTTTATGACATTTTAAAGGTGGATTTATATGTGTCTGACGTGGCGTGACGCGTCACCTTAGTAGGATAACGGATAACTAGGATTCTCCCACTCTGAGGCACGTATTCTAGAACAAGACTCAACGTTAATCTTTACTTAAATTAAGTTAGAATCGCTACGCTTACGCTATATATCGTATAGAGCGGTATCTCTTTCACAATCTACTCAAGTAAAGATCAACGCTTGAGTCTCGTTCTAAAATACAGGACTTAAGACACCCTTAGAATACATTTTTTGGACTGAGAACCATCTGCTCTCGGCAATTGTTCGATAAAACTGTGAAGGCCACCTACGGCCAACAGACGGCTTCTGTTGTCTCATCCCATACTAAATGTACTAAACCTATGCCGTTCTGATGCTTCACGTCTCGTCAGACAAATTCGAATCTACCTTAACCCTCTAACGACCAAAATATATTTATAATTCTTCGTTTTTATATCTATATTGTGAGTGTAAAATTCATTTTATAGTGGGTATATGTCTGCCACTGCTTGGGAAAGGATTAATTGGGTGTGTCTCATTCCCAAGGGAAACTGACTAAACATATTGTTTTTGTATATGCAAATGTAACTACAAATTGGCTGACTTAGCATAGGTATACTAACAACATTACCCCTGAAAATAACTTCAGAACCTAATTATTAAAGATATGGGTGCACTTTGACTTAGATCACACAGAAATATTTTGCTATAATTCTGGTATTTTGTTACATTGGCCTCTGACTACAGACACTTTTGCATAGTATCTCAATGTATCTCACTACTCTCAATAACTTTTTTAGAATGCTGATAACGTTTGATTTTACTCTTTCGATATGTTTGGTTATATAACTAATTGAGAGTAAAATTGTAGTGTGTATAGCCAACCTCCCTCACACATAGACACAAAACTGACAAATTTTATTTTATAAAAAGCGTTTTGTAAAGAGTTTCATAAAAACATATAAAGGTAGCAACTACGAATGGCCATACAAATATGGGTCGCAGGTCTAGTAATTTAGTTTTGTTGATCCATCAAACAGTCGATCTTAAGTTATAAATGCAAAGTGATACAGTTTTAAATCCTCTATCTTTCTGTGTAATCAACGTTACTGTATGGCTTTTAGTTTGAGAAATATTTATAGACAAAAAAACCGTTAAGTGACTAATAATTCAACAAATTCGTAACTTAAAACTAGACTATACCACACTTCTTAACTAAAAATGCGTTAAAATATTTTATTTTATATATTGCATATTTCTATGAAGGATAAATCATATAAATTTCTCTGCAGGAAAATATTAATTTTAATTATGTAATAATAACGCACGTTTTATGCGTTTTTCACCGAAATCACGTTAGCTTGGTTTTTGTAAAAGGACAGCAGTATGTTCGTGTGACAATTCATGTCTATAATTGAGCAGTAATAATGTCTTGTCATGTTTATATGGATGAGTGTAAATAGATAAGTTATGTAATACGTCCTAGCCTAAATACTTGGTTCTCTCTTACGGGAGTTAAGCTGGCTAGTCCAAACAGGTTCCGCCCGTATTGGTCCAACCCACAGATTTCCCAATACAGGAGATGGGGCAAGCCGCGTTAAAAAGTGCGACAAATGTATGCTCAACGAGCATACACTGGCTATAGTTTACGCTCCGTGAGACGAATAAAGACGCACGAATTTTAGAAGAAATTACCGTTTTTTTTCCAAAATGCCATTCTGTGCAATTGTAACATGCCATCATCGCAGTGAATCAGTAAAATTTACCAAGAAATATAATATCTTTTCACAGGTAAGAATTGAAAAGTAATTGCGACACTGGGACTGCCTATAAACTTGGCGGCTTGTCCAGTCTAATTGTTATTCGGATGTCTGTGGTCCAACCCGACCAGTATACACTTATTCAAAATATTATGTATATAAGAAATTATCATCGTTAACAAACACATGAACCTATTTAGTGGGCGTTTGCAACGTCATGGCAGATAATCGAGATTGCATTACACAGATAACGCCCGTGTCTGTGTAGTAGGAGTGTGTATATTTCGTCTATATTTTAACTGATAACAATAACTGTATTTTATTTTCACTCGTAAAAGTATTGACAATATTATTTTATAAGTCAATAGAAATCATTTTTAAGGAGAGTTCAACCTCATAATATGAGCCTGAAACACGAGTGATAAGGTCAACTAGTAAGAAACTGGTAACATCATTACAAAATTCATTCTACTATACAATTACCATTTTAAGCCATTTACATCATGTTTGTATGTGTATACCATATTTACAATTGGATCTTAAAGTTTCTTATTATATTAATATCCACTGACTTTAAATAACTGATAAACATACTTATATACATTGTTTTTTTGTAAATACATACATTTTATTCATACAAACACCCAGACCATTACAAACATACATGTTACTGCACAAATGTTTATAATGCCCGGAGATCGAACCTGGAACCCTTGGTGTAGGGGCAGACGTCTTGACCATTACACCAAATGGGTCGTAAAAATATTGGTATCGTAATGTGAAGTGTATGAGTATAATTGTGGCGGTTAGTTGATAGTAGTGTTTGTTGTGTCAGGAGTGCATGTCGCTGCTGGAGGAGGGCGCGCGCGAGGCGCTGGCGGACGTGGTGGCGCGCGTGCTGCGGCGCGCGCACTCCGACAACGCGCGCGACGAGGACCTCGACTGCACGCTGCTCACCTGAGCCTGACCCCACAACACACTCATTATGTATTTAAATCTCTTTACCATTACAAGCTGTTTTATTGCATACCCTCCTCATACTTACCCGAATATCACACATTTACAATTCGCATCATTTTGATTCTCTCAAAATAAATTCCTTAGCCATTGAATTGCCAGACGCCTAAAGCATCACAATTAAGATTTTCAAATGTGTCTGGATTTCAGGCAGTCAATGACAATGGAGCACAACAATTTTATTATGCTGCATACATTTATTTCAAATGCAAATGGTAACCTTAACATTGTTACTTTATTTCATTAAAATTCTTCTGAATTGTAATGCTTTGAAAGGAAATTCCAATCACCAGATTCAAGCTAAAATCTTCAAGATACTCTTTGGTCCCTGAATTACTTATGAGCTACACCCTAAATTATTCTCAATACCAAACATCAGAATATATTATGTACAAATTGATATGCTATGAAAGTTTTTGAACCAACTGCACTATTAAAAAGTCATCAGTTGTCATGTGAAATTATATAACCATATTTCATTTTCTTTTTACAATTAGGTTGTTGATGTATAAAAATTTTGTATGAGATAAGTGATATATGACCTCATCAATTGACCTTACATTTCAATGTATTTAAAAATACAATATTGCAAATAATTAAAAGTTATCAATGAAATGATATATAAAATAATGTTTGGTATTTAACTGCAGATGGTGGAAACTTACCGGATTACTGATAAGGCATGACAACATTTATTGTACACCTGAATCAGTGTAATTAGGACAGTTAAATGAATTGACAGATTTCACATGTTAAACTTTAATGAAATGTAGGTATTTATCAAACTATTTTACATTACTGTACAGTTAAAGAAATGGAATGTTCATCACATAACAGAATGTTAATGTGATACAGGATGTTTAACAATAATGAACTTTACGTATATACAGGGATTGCAGGCACACAAATTTATAACAATTAAAAAATAAGTGGCGACCTTCACTACATACTGTAATTATTCTAGCTGACCATGATCTGGGTCACCATTGTAAGCTTGTTTAGAATTAGAACTCTGATTTCTTATCTTTCTTTAGGAAACCCTTACTCTGGACGAGTTCATTACAGGCTACGCGATCTAGCTGTGAAAGAGGCAGACGTTCCAGCTCCTTGTCCCCTTCACCTAGCAGCACTAACTCTGGTGGCGCACCAGTAATAAACTTTACTTCCATCCGTTCATAGAAAGGTGCATCTTCCATTACAAACTTTTTAACCTCTGGTAGTCTGTTTAGCGAACATCCTCTGCAACTCTAGAAAAAATGGCAAAAAATAAATACCTCACAATGTAAATGTAATTTCCCAAATATATGAAGCTCAACGTACTTCAATCCTGGCAGAAACAATATCCGATAGTTCATAACTTGCTACGACTGCCAGTAGAGCACAAAAACTAATTGCGGTAATTATTTTCATTTTTCAATTTAATGTATACGGGTTTAGGAACAAAAACCGAGAATTAGTAAGTAAAGACAGACGAAACGAAATCAACAGAAATAATTAGATAAATAGATAATGTACTCTGGGTGGCATAGGGCTGGACAGTTGAACGAATGAACGTAGAAATGTCAAAAGCAGCATTGAAATTGAATTGTGCCGCCGCTCGATAGTCGACTATCGATAGCGATAGTTGGGCAAAACCAATAGTATCAATCGGCATATCGACAGTTTAGCGCAATAGTATTGTTACCTTGCAATACTATCGATAGTATCGTAGCTTAATAAAGACGTTACTAATGATCAATAATAACTACTAATGGTCAATATCTTTGAAACTACGTAAAGTTTCAGGTAATCATTTTCGTCCCCGTCACTAAAACTTGAACGTATTTCGGTGGCCGTAGACCACCAGGCAGCGGAGATATTGTGTCCAGCCAGCTTGAATTCAAAGTTTCCGAACTTTCCGTTTTTGATCGATTTCCCGAAAACCCTTATATGTAACGCCGTGAATCAAACATTATTAACGTTACAAACTCCATCACTAAACCTTACTAAAAGAACCATATTCAAAAACGCTCCCGTTATTGGTTGGGTACATGGCTTTACAACTCTGTCGTTATTTTATCAAACATATTTTACAACCCGGACAACGGCGTTTAGCGGTGAGTGGAGTCCGTGTTAGGGAGTTAGGATTTGTCGTTACGGAATTTCTGGATTCGGTCTCCAAGCTCAAGGCCTGCGATAGAACCTATGCAATAATTTAAAAGTAAAATAAGATGAATAGTCCATCTTGATTTAATTTAGTCATTATATATTGTATTGCCCTCTACGGAATTTACCTCAAATATATTAATTCCGTTTCATAGGTTATGAAAAAACGGAAAAAAGATTTTTATACCGGGAAAAAAAAACTAATATATCTGTTGAAAATACACAACTGCGGCGATTAAAGGGTTAATAGAGTTCAAACGATGTCGCTGCATCTGATTGTGTTATTAAAATTTTATTGTCAGTGCTAAAATTATCGATGTTACCCAAAATAATTTGATGATGAATATCGAGCAACCCTAGATATTTCAACTGGTTTCGTTTCGTTCTTTACTTTTTACCACAGATTGTTTTTCATGTTATATGTCAAAGAGGATTGAAATTTGAAAAATGTGGGTTCACTCGATATTAGTCACGAACACGGAGTTTCTATAAAATATTCCGTCTGTTTTGTTGTCAAATTTGATGTGACATTACTTTTGTAAACACGATACAAATGATACAAATTTAGGAGTTTACAATCATCTTACGTCATTCTTTACATAAAAACTTAGTGCCACAAACCTGATAAATATAAGTTGATAAACAGTAAGCCAGGCATTATTATCTTTCCTTTTCCAAGTAGAAAATCCTTATAATGGAAGATGCTCACCGTAATGCCATCCAGAGCAATTATGCATCACTGGTGGAGCAAACAGACCTGGACTTGATGGTCTCAGCACTGTACGAGAAAGGAGTCTTCTCAGATCACATGATTGAGCGATACAGGGTTTGTATTAAAATAGTTTCTGTGCTGGATCAACTGGACCAATTTCAGTCAGATATTGTTTTTTTGTAAGTTTTGAAAACATTTGCTTTTTCTCAAACAGCTAATGAAACATGGACAGCACAGTGTTTTTGGCTAATCTTTGAGTATCTCATTTGGATTCGTATATAATCCAAATTCAAACTCTCAATCATACTGCATCTCAACCTCAATGCTTTCACAGTTTTTATGATATGAGGGAGTATATTATGTTATAATCATGATAATTTACTAAGCTGCAAAATAGGTTTATGCTGCTAAGAATATTACAACTTATTTTATGTAGATTTATATTTTTTGATTTATACATCACTGACTGTTTAATGTAATGAAAAAAGTGGTTATTTAGGATGCAACCAATGATGTACGCCATCGTAAGAGACAGCTATACATGGATGTGATGACCCGAGGACCATATGCTTTCCAGCATCTTATAGATGCTCTTACTGAAGCTGGCTACTGGAATTTGGCCCGAGACCTTGATCCTGACAGTTATTTACATACAAACTCTTTTGTAAATCCAAGTAAGTTTTAGATTACAATCAAATGTTTATATTTTATTACTACATAATATGACTCCTACATTGCTTTATGGCAAAAAAGTTAGATTTTTATTTTATTGAAGTTATTTGTTTATCTCTAGTGAATATTTTTGCAAAAATGTTTGTTGTAATACACTTTCAACAGAAAATCATTTACCATGTATAAACATGCTTCAAAAATTTTCTAGAACCACAGTCTGCCGCAAATGATGACTTCATCAGTATAAGAACAGAAAAAAATAGAACTAAAACTGGCCATGAGACCCAAAAAAACAGTAAGTACTTCATAGATTATAGCTGAATGCTATATTATCTATCCATTTATTGCTTAAGCACAATTGACATTGTTTAACTAGCAGGAGTAAACAATCAAAGCCAACATATTATTGGGTAGCTGCTACCATTAGCATATATAAATATTTTTGAGTTTGAGTTTGATAAGCTAGAATACTTCACTGTATGTAATATGTATGTGTTTACAAAAATAATCTATAGAAGCATGTATATCCGTTGTTTAGTACCCATAATATAGGTTTCATGCTTAACGTGGGGCTAGATGAATATGAGTGGATGTCACAGTGGATATGTATTTATTTTTATCACTGTATACTTATTTCAAGTACAATCTTACCTGCATGATCTAACAGTAAACAGACATCATCTGAAACAACATGATTCTTTTATTGACCCAGGTCCCAACAGCTGACCACTGTTAAGTGTTGAATAAAACATATGCTTCTTTTAGATAAAGCTTCAACAGTTAATGAAGAACCATTGCGGCCTTTGGATTTTGAAAATAACCCACTTCCAGACCCCGCTATTGAGATTCCACGGTTTCACATCAAGAAATGTACTAAGTTTTTTGAAGATGATGAGAGTGAAAGAGGTGAGGGCTATTCAATATCAAATTTTTTTAACAATTTTAGCAATGGTTTACCCAAGACTGCATATATGTACATATAAATGATATTGGAGTGTCTGTTTCTTCTTCTAGCGGACTACTGCTACTAGAGGATACGAGTATATATGATATATACACCAAAATAACAATTTGAAAAATATTTGTCTTTCCGTTTGTGCAGATTAAGACAAAACCTTTATTGTCTGTGTATCTTTTTATTTGGGTTACACTTTAAAGTGGTCATAATAATAATATTAATATAAATTCAATATATGGTAATAAATAAATAAATTACTAACTTTTCCAGGCAGATTATGTGGGCTACATAGCTGAATATACAATATTCTAAAACTTCATATGTAAATTGTTGCAACGGCAGGAATAAAGGTGTACCGTACACGCGGGCGGCCGCGCGGCGTGCTCATGGTGTTCAGCTACATCGAGTTCGTGAACAACATGGAGGAGGCGCGCGTGGGCCGCGACGTCGACAACATGATGCTCAAGTACCTCTTCGACGAGCTCGGCTTCAAGGTGCTCTCCTTCAACAACCTCACTAAAGATGTACGTATATCGTTAACCCTGTTAGATTTTACCACACTGGGGCAAGCTGGAGCGTTTGCCCCACCCTGGCTCTGACATATTTAAACAAAAAAATACCGGGCGAGGATAGGTTCACTTTTGCCCTACCTTGAGCCCAAGACTGGATACGCTCATGCTGGCGTTCAATCGGTTAAGTGCCAGTTACAGACAACACACACACCCGGTAGCGCACTTGGTGGTAGACTCGGTACTAAGGCCCGTATTCTAAAACAAGACTCAAGCATCGATCTTTACTTAAAATGAGATAGAAAGGGATGCTGCTATTTATCGTATAGCGCTATCCCATTCTTACTCAATTCAAGTTAAGATCAACGTTGAGTGTCGTTCTAGAATACGGGCCTGATTCGTCTAGGTAGGTACCACCGTAGTGCCAGATATCGTCCTGTGAAATCAGTGTTTTGTACTTCTGTGTTTCGGGATGAGGGCACTGTAGCTAGTGAAATTACCGGGTATATGAGACCTAACATCTGTCGTCTCGAAGCGTACAGTACCGTTCACTTATGACATAAAAAATCTGCGGATATTATTTATTATTTCTTATAATACCTTTGATGTCGTGATGATTGAGATGTCCACTACTACACCAAGGGTTTCGGGTTCGATCCCCGGCTCCATACATATCAGCAGTACAAACATTTGTGTGCATGAACATGTCTGTTTGTAATGGTCTGAGTGTTTCTATGAATAATATTTAAAAAAAGAATCTATGTATGTTTATCCGTTGTTTAGTTCCCATACTACAGGCTTTTTGCTTAACTTGGACCTAGATGGCACTGTGTAAATGTCAGTGGATATTTATTGATTACTAGCTTATGCCCGCGGCTTCGCTCGCATTAAATTCGGGATAACACGGTACTTTCATTTATCACTATACATAGGATTTCCCCTCCCTCCAACTTTAAAGGTTTCGGGGTCAATTTCAGATTTTTTTTAGCAAAAAATATGTTATAGTGAGCTAGCCTCAAAAGATAGACATATGCTATCGCGGACTTTTTTGTAGACCTTTAAAAGGAGAACAATACATACATGACTTTTGTGTAACTTTAACCGTTTACGCAGCGTACGCAGCGGAAGCTCCAAATATGAAAAAATACCCCCGATTTTGAAACATTCTTCATTGTTGCTCCGCTTCTATTACTCGTAGCGTGATGATATATAGCCTATAGCCTTCCTCGATAAATAAGCTATCTAACACTGAAAGAATTTTTCAAATCGAACCAGTAGTTCCTGAGATTAGCGCGTTCAAACAAACGAACAAACTCTTCAGCTTTATATATTAGTATAGATTATTTATGTTTGTAATGATCAGAAAACGGTGAGCACCCTCCAGTCCCTGAACGAGGTGCTGGCAGGCGTGGAGTGCGTGTTCATCGTGGTGTCGTCTCACGGGTACGGGCGCGCCGGCACCCTCGACAACGACTTCCGCTGCTCCGACGGCAAGCTCATGTCCTCCACCGAGTTCCTGGAGTATTTCAATAATAACAACTTGCACGCGTTGCATGGCATACCCAAGGTGTTCATTTTCCAGATTTGCAGGTTAGCTGTTTTTAACTATCTGACGCTATTGATAGCTAAACAAGTATTTTTTCATATGTATTTATGAAATGGCTTTTTCTTATATACTTATATAAAAGCAATTATTGTTCGAAGCTAAGCTCTTTTTGAAGTGTTTGTAGTTAAGTATAGATATATTATTCCCTTTATTGGACAATGCATTTACCTACAATATAATTAAAATCAATGAATCAAAGGAACTTGTGATTATGTAATGATTTAACAAACGATGGGTTACACGTAAATTAACGCTAAAACAATCATCGGTATCTTTCTAAGAGGAAAACGTTCACTTGATGGTAAGTGATTGTTTCACCCATGGACATTCAAAGGAGCTGCATTACCAAAAAAGGAGTAAAAAAAATGTTTAATTACCGGGTATAAGAGATCCAACATCTGTGAGGATAATAACTGCCTATTATTTTTAGTCACCTTCAATGCCGCTCTGTCATGGTGAGATATAATAAGGCTAATAAAACAACTATTGCAAGGCAGCTAGTTTATTACTGACTGTCAACACGTAACTCCCCAAAAGCGCGGGAAACGAACAATGCGCGCGCAGATGTAACCACAGATACACATCACATGGTTAGGCGCATCACTGACCATCAGGTGAGCGTTGTGGTCGTTAATCAATCAATCAATGTTAATCCGCTGTGGGTCCACGTGGTAGGTATCCGTGCAGTAACGGGCTGTTGTTGTTGTTGCTTAGGGGCTCCACGATCGAGTGGAAGGAGATGGTGATGCCGGCGGCGCGCGCGGACGGGTGCGTGTTCGCCGAGGCCCCGCCGCAGCCGCCCAGGCCCCCGCGGGCCCGCTCCTACTCCGACATACTCATCGCGCACTCCACCGTGCCCGGTACACACACACACACGATACCTTTCCACTCACACACATCATACCACCTTAAATTAACAATAAACTAGTTGCACAATCTCACTCAAAATGTGTCCGCGGCAAGTCTGCCCATCGTGTCAGTTGGGCAGAATTTTCATTCATTATCACGTCGCTCTCTACATTCAAACTGACAGTAGTGTGCTCGTGCTTTGTACCCTTAAATAACGCCTTGAGGTCAACATTTTATGTCATAAATATAACAAAAAGTCAACATATGTGTTAAGCATTTTCTGGTTGATAGCTCGGTAATTTTTTGGTTAATATTATACGTGATTGCGCATCTAGCTAGTTTATTATTTATCTAAGCATATCACCCACACCACAACATTTAGTATGTGTACATTGGGGGAAGAGTGAGGTTTCCAGATACTACAACTCATTTCATCAAAATGTGTGGGCGTATAATTACTGTTTCAATTAAATAAAACTCCATAAGTCACGCCATCTACTAAGTCATTAAAGAACCCTCATTTAGCCACTAATCGGCTTCCCGCTAAGTATAGAACAAAGCTGCTGAGCGAGTATAGTCAGTCTCGGCTCTGGCGTGACTCTGTACACAGTTGTTCTTGATTCTCTCATCCAACATTCTGGATAATTAATTCGATGCTGGATTAATTTATTTATCATCATTACAGTCTAATTAATCTACTGATAAAAAAGCTGCCCCTAATGATTTCTACGCGGACCGATCACGAGCAGTTAACATTTATCTGCTACCCGCTACATTAACCAGGTCTTCCGTCAATCTGGTTGGTGGTCGGCCTATGCTTTATTCACGTAACGTCCACTCGAGAACATTTCCGCTCCATCAGCCGTCGGTTTACGCTCTGTGCTCTGCCCATTGCCACTTCAAGGTGCTACCTAAATGGTCAATTGCAGTTTGTAAGTTAATCACACCCAAAATGAATTATTGGAGACAGACATACTGTCTGTTTTGACGACCCATTTGATGTTGATCCCGGGCAGTATAAATATTTGTGTGCATGAACATGTCTGTTTGTAATGGTCTGGGTGTTTTCTATGTATAATATGTATGTATTTACAAAAAAATATATATTTAAGTATGTTTATCCGTTGTTTAGTACCCATAATACAGGCTTCACGCTTAATTTGGGGCTAGATGGCGCTGTGTGAATGTCAATGGATATTTATACTGTCTCCAATAATTGATAGTGTGTGATCATAGATTGGTTATGGATGGTGATGTGTGTTGCGCAGGTCACGTGTCGTACCGGGACCAGCAGCGCGGCTCGTGGTACATCCAGGCGCTGTGCTCCGTGTTCGCGGAACGAGCACACGACACCCACGTGGAGGCGCTCTTCACGCTCGTGGACCAGCGGCTGGCGGAGCACTTCCGCATACAGACCTCCTCCGTGGACCGGTGGGGCTTCAACCGGCGTCTGTACCTACACCCCGGACTGTACGAGTGACACCCACCGACTAGCGTGCCATGCTCGCGGGTACTCAGTCGATTTACAGTTTAACCTCTTGTAGGGCACGGTCACATTATGTTGATAACATATTTTGATTCTTTCACAATGGTATTAAGGTTGATACGAGTGACTAGGTTACTCTACAGCTAAAGTAATAATAATAAATTTGTTTATTTCGGACCAGAAATCCATAGCGGTGTATTATATTAAAATAACTAATTTACTAGTTAAAGCTAACGCTCACGGGTACTCAGTCGATTTACAGTTTAACCTCTTGTAGGGCTCGATCACATTATGTTGACAGCATATTTTGAATCTTTCAAGATGGTATTAAGGTTGATACGAGTGACTCACATTTTTTTAACCTAATGTCATAAAATGAAGGTCGAAATATCATCAAATGACCAACTGTGTTATGCATTATAAATGGTTGAATGTATAGTAGTTTATATTTGCTATATTAAGTAAGAAATTAATAAATTATCTAATTATAAAATTTAACAAATCTCAAAAATAAGTTTCATAATATAAAATAAGGTAAAATCTTAAAGCCAATAAATCGTTGTGATATTTTTGATTGTTGGTTCAATTGTTCTTTGATTAGGTAGGTTTCTTGAGGCAGCGTTCACACTTAATACATTTTATAATTAACCAAGGAAAAACCAGGTCACATTGAATCTATACTACACACAATAAAATTATCAAACAAAGACTAAATCGCATTTAACTTTTAATTTAATGTGTCACATTAAGTGTGTTCAATGCATTCTATTTAGTTATTTGTAAATATTGGTGCTGTATTTTTGCAAATATGTGCCATTTAGTATTCCGTAATCTAAAACGAGACTCAACGTTAATCTTTACTTAAATTGAGTTAGAAAGGGATGGCGCTATTTATCATATAGAGCGCTATGCCTTTCTAACTATATTCAATTAAAGATCAACGCTTGAGTCTCGTTCTTGAATACAGGCCTTACTGTCAATTTACTAGTATAATAAAATCCGAATTTTGTTAAGTGTGTCTGTAACGAAATATCATTGAATTATTTTATTTTACATAGTTTAATATTATGCTTGGCCACGGGAGCCGTCCAGTATATTGGTTAGTTTTAAGTTTGTACCTAACTATGTACTGTACATACTGGTAATAGTTAAGAATAATTATTTTGAATACTAATTTTACAAATTTTATAATATAAACTTTTATGAATAAATTGGAATGGTTTAATTTAAAAAACTATTTTATATGCAGAATTTTATTAAGTAACAGATTGCGTTTTAAAAAAATGGGCATTTTACAAAATCGGTCCTTATCACTATGGGCCTTATCAGAAAGCTACAAAAGATGTCTGATGTCGATCTTGAGTCATGAAAAATGCACACATTTTGGACGAAGAGGGTTGTAACATTGAGTTATTTTGTTAGTCACAATAGGTGTGCCTTTTATTTAAATATATTAAAGATAAGTATTTTATTTGCTGCAATTGTGCTAATTAGTTGGAAGGGTTAGTCCTAGCACTTTCTATTTAACCACAGAATTGGCTACACTTATGTAATTGATCGAAATTAAGACCTTTCAATGGGCAACACTCATGTAATCGAAATTAAGTAAATGGGGCTACCGGTCGAATGCGGGACGTCGGCCGCATGTGCGGGCCTCCCCCGCGCGCTCCAGCCAGCGCTGCACGGGGCTGATCAGCGAGCTCTGGTACAGCCAGTTGAGCACCGACGTGGTGGACCACCACGGCTCCACCGTCCGCCAGTCGTGAAGGATCACGCTGTCCGACCACGTCTTTCTGTCCGGGCGTGTTGCCTCCTCGTTGTACCTGTACCAGCGCGTGCAGCAGCGGAGCTTCTCGATGGCGTCGGCGTCGTCTAGACGTAGGCGCACGGTGTCAGCGAGCAGGTCCGTGGCGGAGGCGTTGGGCGCGGCGGGGGCGGGCGTGCGGAGGGCGGGCGGGCGTGTGGGGCGGGCGGGCGTGTGGGGCGGGCGCGTGAGCGGGCGGGCGGCGCGAGCGCGAGCAGCGCCAGTAGTGCGGCGGCGGACAGTGCGAGCGCGGCGGCGGCGGCGAGGACCAGCTCGCGCGCCATGAGGCCCGCCGCCACCAGGTCCCCGTACGTGAAGTACCCGCGGGACGTGCCCTGCCGCACCGCCACCTCCCGCTCCAGCCACTGCAGGCCCGCCTCGAACGACTTGTCGCTTACGAACACCTTCCAATCCTAAATGGGAATATACCATTTATATTGGTAGTTCTAAAATTAGTACTTTTATATTAGAAATAATTGTTGTACTCACTATTGCACTGAGGAATTCCACTTCCAGTTTCTTGAGCTGTTCGAGTTCGAGACCACCCGAAGCCGCCCACTCCGAGCATATCACCTCGTCTTCTTCGCCGTCATCTTGCAAGAATTTGTTTCCAACCATCTGAAATGATCATAAGTGTTGACTACCTCTCCACTTCTTCTTTTGTGTCATTTTATTTTCTCTTTAATTATAAACAAGGAGCTCAATTGAGCAAGCTTTTCCATTGAGTAGTTCTAATTCTAACCTTAGAACCTTCAAGAAACTGTGTACTGTTGCTTAAAAATCGGCAACTCATTTCGTAGCTCCTTTGGTGTTGCAAATGTGTATGGGCGACAATATTCACTTTCCATCAGGTGATCTGACTGCTCGATTGTCACCTTTAAAAAAATTGGTCAAGCGCGATCGGACTCGCACGTGCAGGGTTCCGCAGCAGCAAGTAACATAAAATCAAATAATTTTTATTTACTTAGGCACCTACTAAAGCTTTAATATGAAAAAATAGTGGTTAATCGTTCATGACTTATAGAAAAAAAAAACTACACATCAGAATTCGTTCAAACTAAATTTCGTTGTTAGATTTTATGGTCATGTACATCATATATATTTTTTTGATTTTTTCAACCCCATAGTTTAAAAATTAGAGGGGACACACACACTTTTTTCAACTTTGGAAGTGTCTCTCGCGCAAACTATTCAATTTATAAAAAAAATATATTAGAAACCTCAATACTACTTTTTAAGATCTACACATTGATACCCAAGACAAGTGGGGGTATGATGAAAAAAAAATTTTTGAGTTGCAGTTTAAAGTAATGAGGAACCCCAAAATTTTTTTTTTGAAGTTTCTTATTAAAAACTAATAGCGATTCACAGAATACATATACGTACAAAGTGTGAATAGTGTAGTGCTTATAGTTTCGGAGAAAAAAGAGGTTGTATTATTCAGACAGATGGATGGACAGACTTGACGACTCTATAAGGGTTCCGTTTTTTGCCATTTGGCTACGGAACCTTAAGAGCATCCAGTTGGGGCATGCATGGATATGTTGTGCGAGTGTGTGTTACCAAGGAGACGAGGAAGAGTTCGTCTGGCGGCGTGGCGGCGAGGTATGTGGGGTTGTGTGCGCGCAGGCGCTCGAGGTAGAGCAGCGCGAGCACGAGCGCGCACGGGGACAGGCAGGCCGCGCGCGCCAGCGCCGCCGCGCCGCCCGCCCGCAGCCGCCGCACCGACCGCCCGCACATGGCCGCCGACCACGCCCGGCACGACACCTCTGCAAGCATACACAAACATGACAACTACTACGGATTGCTGATATGCCCACAAAACAATTGAAAAAGCGTTCCCAATGCAGTGACACCACCATACACATATTTCGAATTTCGAACACATACACCTAAAAAAGGAGTACAAACTCTACTCTCTTCAGGGGTTTGTTTTTGAGGCACAGATGGCGTATCTACCTTTATATATACAGAATATCATTGCGCATAGCGCGCGCTCTTATCCATGTGCGTACACAGAACATAGTGTTTCCGGACACATACAACCATGTGGCATTCAAAAAACGAGTGAAAAAGGCTTGTTGTTGTTTTGGGTCAACTCGCTCCATCTTAGAGCATATCTCTTCCACTAAAGTTTATGAAATATACCAGAGAATATGGTCCATCAGTGAGTTTAAAAATCTTCATTATTTGTGTCTTGTAACATTCTAACAATATGTATTACTACAAATAACTAGGCTAACATAATAAATAAATTCATGGATCTGAATGACAAACATTAACTGTTATTGAGTTTCCAAGAACTCTCCTCAGTCATTTTTTGGCCCAAAATTATTTCAGGTCTAAATTATATGGCAAAAAAACCATAAGTCCAAATGCCACTAATGATTCAAATAATTCTCCTGCTAATACGGCATTAAAAAAAACTGAGCTTTGATAGAAACTCATGAACACAAAATTTTTAGTCTAAGGTTACAATTTTATACTATGGTCTCTTTTAAAAAATCACTGGTGTACTTTAGAGATCAGTTGCAAGTTACCATTAGGTTTGTCAGCTTGATAGCTTACCTTAATATAAAAATATAAACCTCACAAATAATATTTTTTGTTGAAGTAACATAGTTTAAGTGCACACACCAGTAACTGGAAGACTGAGACAGGGCAGTGACGGTAGTTCTCCATAATAGAGGCTCTTAGTGATGCGTTTCAGGAATTCCTTATGGTCACCCATACTCTGTAACAAGTTACAATATTATTATTTTATGAGCACTAGATTGCACATTAGAGAAGAGAAATTAGGGAAATACTGTGGCTGCTAGTTTCAGAAATAAAGGTTTTTATGGAAGGACTTTAGTATCATTATGTGTTGTTATTGTTTTTTCGGAGATGGGAGGCCGAAGCGGGGACACAGAGCCCCCATGCAAAAGGGGGGTTGCGGAAACCCCCTTTACGAGAAAAAAAATTAAATTAGTAACACTTGAACACAAATACAAAGTTGGGTCCCCCTAATTTGGAGAGCAGGCGGCTGCGATTTTAGAAGCATAACAAATATGTTGGTTTTATAAAAAAGACATTGTTTCTGGGGCTTCGCCGGCCGCTGCCGCGGCACACTCGCTACGCTCGCTTGGCTCGCGCGTATTTGGTCACATTCTTACCTAACCAAACCTAGTGATAACTATACTCTGTAGTTTTGTTATGAGAAATAAAAAAAAAACAAAACTTTTGTTTTTCTATATCAAAGCCGTGAAATGCTAATTAGCCTATTTTTTAAAAGTAACATAGATAATTGAAAGAGAATAGCTACATAAACAATATTTATTTACTAAATAAAATTTGGTCAGATGCTACGAAACATCAAAATTACTCAATGTGGCGTAAAAAATACCTAACCACTCCTGTTTTCGCAAACTTCAAGAAAACTGACAATGAATTTCACATTTATAATATATAAAACATTTATAATGTATAAAAGAAACATTTTTAGGACACCTACATATGTCAGAAGCATTATTTTTATCAACACCCTATCATGTACCATATTCCAACAAGCAAATAAATGAACTATCATTATCATTGTCTTTAAATAAGTCGTGTGCTCCACAGGTATCCAGATGAGAATACTCTTGTTTAAGCAGTCGCATGTAGCACAATAAACAAAATGGTTTAATTTAGTGAAGCTACTTTCTGTAACACTCTATTAAATAATAGAAAGTAAACCCACATACTTGTGGTTGTTGAGTTAGAGTAACATAAACTACAAAACACAAGGAATATCTATATTTGAAATGAATTGATTTGGAGTATTCTTATAGCGAAAGTGTAGGATGACCGCATGTTTAAAATTTGTAGAATGATTAATAGAAAAGGAAATTGGAACATTTCATGATTAGCTAGAAATGCTAAGTTTCTGCAAATACAGAGCATAAGTAAAAAAAAATGTATATAGGAAAAAATGATTGGCCACGATGTTTTGTTGTGGTATGTACATTGTGACGACATTATAGTCAGCCACGACGTGACCCTTTTAAATTACCTTGATCTTGGTCCTTGATCCTTCTTTTCTTCTCTTTGAAACACTTGACATAGTAAACGCTTATATTTTTTGTTTCTTTCTTGATGAAATATTATTACGAATAACTTGAATAAGCAAAAAAATATATATATTCGGCCGAATTCGTAAAATTCGGCGAACAATGAGAAAAGTCAATGTCAAACGTCAGTCAACCATTTTTTATATATTTGATCCATTAGGAAAAGGCTAAGGTCATTGAGTACACTGCCTAATCACTTCGATTTTAATTTAAGTTCTGGACTCAGATTATAAACATAATTTCTAATTTGACAGAGTCCTCAGCATGTTCCGTTCCCTTGCCCGTTGACTTGATCACCAATCCCGTGCACTTTTAGGTAAATTTCGGAATATTCCTGATATATTTGACAGATGACCCGAAAAAAAATACAAATGTCATTATTGTCAAATACTCAGCGGCACAAAATGTACGAATCAAAAGTAGAAAGCTAATATTTTAATTAAACTATCTTTACACAATATATTTACTCGTGACTAAAATTATAAAACGCTTTAAATAGCAGCTAATCAATTCAGGGACAATAAATGTAAAAAGCGGCTGTATTAAAATGATGTGTAGTAGTTTATCTTGATTTGTGTGTAGGATTCTGTCAGTGTTATTGATTTCTTTTAATTCTCAAGAATTTTGAAATTGTGTTTATCAAAATGTTGTAGAAGACTAAAAGAGACTAAAATTATTTTAGTGTGTAACTCTAGGACACTACGAGAATATTTTGGAGGAGTTTACAAGAATGTACTCCCACCATGAAAACTAAAAGTTTTCTTCTATTTTCCACCACAGTGTTTGCTATTAGTGTATTCTTGATAGTAATCCACTCACAACCGCAGCAATCGCTTCAAAACATAGTTACCCAGACACATCAGCACATAAAGGACTTCCAGGTAAATTTATATACCTAGATGATTGGCAATACAAAATAACAAACTCACACTAACACAATAAATAATACTGCTCAAGTAAAAAAAACCCACATGATGTCTGGTTTATATTGGACAAATATTTTCATTACCCATATAAAAGGTTACAAAATTTTAATCTGTTAAGAAACATCATAAATTAATGCGATACTAACATATGCTGTGTATACTTTGGAGTTTTGTATACAATTTTGACAGATATTTGTCTGTTCTGAATATTAGTCAAAATTTACATGTGCATTAATGCAATAAAATTACAAATAAAACAGTTTACAATAAGATGTACATCATTCATTTTCAAAGAGGCTCTGAACTAATCATGAAATTTATTTTATAGTTAATATTAGGGGTCGCAAACTGGGATCCCGGATCTCAAAAAAACCGGGATACCGGGCCAAATTTGGGTCTTATTAATACAGGTATTCATTTCACGAAAACCGGGATTTACGGTATTTTCGGTTTAAGTAAAATAAATAAAAAGTTACGTGCCATTTCATCGTATTAGGCGCGCGTGAGTTCGTTCACTTTGCAAACGATGATGATGTCAATTTCAATTAGGGTTTTCATGTACCTAATCGTAAGGTAGACCTTAGGATTAGAATCCTAACAACAAATTCACTGGAGCACCTTATAAATGGGAGGGCCCTGGGCGATGACGGCATTTATAACAGAGCTCCTAAAAACTTGTTGACGTCCCATCCCTAGGGCATTATTTGAAGTCTATAATGCCGTTATCCACCAGGAAACTGCAACAGAGACGTGGTCCGTCGTCGTCATCTTGTTCTTCAAAAGGTAGATTAAGACGAGAACAGGGTGATATAAAACTATCTTAAAGAGTTATAGACCAATAGCACTTCAGAACCACGACTATACCTAAGTTGTTTTTCTGAGTTGTGACGAATGGTCTCTCAATAAGACTCGACGAATTCCAACCACCAGATCAGGCTGGGTTTCGAAAAGGCTACAGAACCGTGGACCACATTCATACACTTCGACAGCTTATACAGAAGACCAAATACTATAGCATTTGTGGACTACGAGAAAAGCGATATATCGAGGTAATGAAGTGTCTCTCCAATGCAGCAACGATGACCATTCGGATCTAAGACCGGCGGACAAGACCGATCCAATGGCGTCGCAAGGTGAGACAGGTTCATATTATTTTATCCCCGATACAATTTCCCGAAATTCACAAACGCAATCGAGGATGTTTTTAATACCCTGGACTGGCCTGGACGAGACGTAAACGTCAATGAAGAGAATATATCTCACCTTCGGTTTGCTGACGATAGAATAGATTTATATTATATTATAGGATAGATTTGCTGACATTGGAGAGCTTGCTGAGATGCTGAACAACCTAAATGAATCATTCCGATGAGTTAGGCTTAGCAGGATTTGAACTAGACGAAAGTCATATTCAATGACTATATCATGCCACAAGTCACAACCAATACACCTCGATGGCGTCCTTCTCGAGGTTGTGCGAAAATACGTTTAATTGGGCCAAACTATCCCAATTGGCTGGTCTTCACGTCGACGTTTCCGCAATTCTTAAAGACAAAAGTCTTTGATCAAAGCGTCCTACCCATACTCATAACATACGCAGCTGAGACATGGGCACTGACTGCGCGATTGTTGCACAAATTTAAAGTTACTCAACGGGCAATAGAGCAAGCTATGCTTGGGGCTTCTCTAATAGATAAGATCCGTAATGAAGTTAAGTTATCCGCAAGAGAACTGAAGTTACCGACATAGCTCGCCGGATCAGCCAGTCGAAGTGGCAGTGGGCCGGTCACGTATATCGCAGAACCGATGGTCATTGGATAAGACGAGTTTTGGTGTGGAGACCACGATTTGGCAATCGTGCCGTAGGACGCAATCCGGCGCGATGAACCGTCGACTTGCGAAATATTGCTGATGGAGGCTCGATGAAGAAAGCGGAAGTACGGGATATCTGGCGTAAAATTAGGAAGACCTATTTCCAGCAGTGAACTGCAACAGATTAAAGCGAAGAAGTACCTTCTTACTCTTCCTCCACAAATTACTTTGTTATACTAAAGTTACCGACATAACCCGCCAGATCAGCAAGTTAAAGTCGCAGTGTGCTGGCCACGTTTGTCGCAGAACCGATGGCCGTCGGAGCAGACTAGTTCTGGAGTGGAGACGCGTCTCGGCAAGCGTAGCATAGGACGACCTCCGGCCCGAGGGACCGACGTATTGAGAAAGGTCGCTGGTGGAGGCTGGATGAGAAAAGCGGAGATCGGGATATCTGGCGCAAAATGGGGGAGACCTATATCCAGCAGTGGACTGATAGGTTGAATAGAATTCTAGATTTGCTAACTTTAGCTGAATCCCGAAAATATCGAAAATACCGGATTACCGGTATTAGTCTGGAGCCAATACCGAAAATACCGGTTTTGCTGAAATGCTTCGGTATTGCGACCCCTAGTTAATATGCTTTAAGTCAGATAGGTTTTAATATTGCGAGTATTGAAAATAAACAAGGCTAGTATGTACAAGCTGGGACTGCTTGCATATACTTTCAAATTCTAAAAATCAGAACTATTTTTGAAACAAGACATTGTCGTTGTGTTTTATCGCATATATCTCTAGTTATGTGCGTTTGCATTTTGAGTGAGAAATATACTTCACTAGTTACCATTGGGATAAGCACTATATTACACAACATAACTGGAATCTATGTGGGAACAGTTACAAACATTCTTGAAATCTTGAGAATAAGATATGTTAAGCATAGGTTTCATGGTAAAACCAGTCTGAATGAATAGAAACATAAATGCCTTAATGGATGTAGGTCAACTCAACCTGTATATTATCTAAGTAAATTCATTTATTTGCTCTTATAATAAAAGTATTCAGTTTCTTTTTTATGGTAGTTAATTATTGAATTTCGTTCAAATTACCTTTTGGCTGGACTTTGGTTTTGTGTGACACCTCATTTTTTATATGATTAGATGTACTCTGTGGCATATACCTCACATTACAGGTATTGCTTTCTTCTAACGCTTTTAACCCATTTAAAGAATAATAATAAGTATGTTATATATAATACCTAGTAACAGACAAGTAACACAACAAACAGGTATCTGTGTCGCCACAGGACAACTTGCGTGATGTGGAGGCGAACAACTTGGTGGCTGAGGAGCGGTACTTCAGGCTGCTGGGGCTGGACGGGAGCGTGGAGCCATGGCACAACACCAGCACGCCGGTGCTCGTGACGTACGCGCGCGGGGACGCGCACGCGCTCGCCGTCAGCTACGTGCGACACGCCGCACGCCTGCCGTACACTGTACTCCTGTATAATTTGGGTCTGAAGCCTTATTCTTTGTCTGTGGTAAGTTACTAAAATCATTTAAAATTTCATGTCTTAGGCAATGAAATCTTTTTTCGAATAATAAGAATTCATGAAACAAATACTGAATCATTTTAAAGATTTTATGCTGATCAGTGCAGTTATCCATAAAATACAATGTGGTTTGGACGAGTATTATAACCCTGTTTAAATTAGCCACATATGTAACTGTTCATGGACTAATGCTCCATCTTGTAAATGGTGTTACAGGTATCCAACTATTGCAACTCGTCCAAGTGCGCTATCATCGACTTTGACCTTGGCGAGTTCCCGTCTCATGTCAGTGATGAAAGCATACACGCCTTTCGTCCGCTTATCATACAGGTTTGTTATTATTTGTTTATATATCACATCACACAACATTTAATCCCTTATGGAAATACATTTTCGTATGATATTGCAAAATTTTCCTTTTTAATTTTACCTGCTAAGTCTTAAACACTTTAGTTTTGCTAGAGCCAGTGTAAGTGTTTGTAGCTTTTCTTGCAACTAATTGTTTTTCTTTTTTTATCCGTCTCATTCACTGATTTCCTTAAAGATTCATTAGTGTAATGTCATTGAGGTACATAAATGTGGTCATCCATCATACGAGTATATGTATATCTCATACTGTATAAGTTAGTAATTATGAAATGATATAAATAAAGATAGACTTTATCGCCGTCCTTGTTTAAATTCAATAGTGACTAACTCAGGAGATAAGATTAACTTCAAAAGCGACAATGCTTTTGAAGTTAATCTTATCTCGAACCTCAGTGATCGAAACTGATTTAATCACCAATTGAATACACAATAGAAGTTGATATCAAAGTGTTTACTTATCAAAGCAATTGAGTGGTAGTTCACAAATTACACCTATTAAAATATGAATCCCCTAATATCATAGGAATTGAGTTGGAAAAAAAAAGAAATATTTTACATTTCGTTTAATGTTGTTACACTTGCAGCTTATTTACTGATGTCCCATGATTTGCATCATTACTCGTGATCCTCACTATTCCTGGTCGTGTCTGGATGAGGGAAATAATAGAGCGGGATATCTGGCGCAAAATGGGGGAGATTTATGTCCATTAGGGGACTGCAATAGGTTGAATAGAGTTGTGTGATGTATGCACGTGTGTGTTGCGCGCGCTGTACAGCAAATGAGTGTGTGTGTGTGTCTTAAGTACACAATAAACTTTCTAGATGCACAATTACGAAGAAATCTCAAGCAAAAAATGACCGAGCCACTTAACACACAATGATTTATTCTTATATTTTAATTACGCGTTATTTTTAATAACGGGTACAAAATTAAAAGCACAAACATACTACTATGACATGACTAGCGAGCGACGTGATTAAGAATGAAAATTCCAACTTAACTTCTGCCCAACTGACGCAATGAGCAGACTTTGCCGCGTGCACATTTTGAGTGAGATTGTGCTTCTAGTGAGCTTAATGTTTAAGGTGTGTGTGCGTGCAGCACGTGACGTGACGTGTGTGTGTGGTAGCACGCGCTGTCGCGGTAGTGCAGCACATGACGTGACGTGTGTGTGTGGGTGTGTGTGCAGCACGCGCTGTCGCGGTGCGGCGGCGTGGTGTTCAGCGGGGGCGGGGTGCGGTGGGCGGGCGCGCGCGCGGCGCTGGGCGGGCTGTGGGCGCGCGCGGCCGCCGGCGCCGGCGTGCTGGCGTGGCCGCGCCGCCGCGCCGTCACCTCGCTCACGCACCCGCGCATGTTCCACTACCTGCGCGCCGCACAGGACGACTTCCTCTTCGTGCAGATGCTCGACCCCGAGCGCCTCGTGGTGGCGCGCAAGCCCCAGGTGCTCGACGTCATGCGCCCCTGGATACAGTGCGCGCTCACGCTCGACTGCATCATGCCCATCGGTGCGTAACACATCCATATACTTACTCGTATTATATAAATAATAATAATAATTTATTTAGTGTTTTTACATAGGAACATGTGCATATAAAAGAAATCAATCATAAGTACTTAGACTAATAATTTAAAGTAAACAATAAACCAGTACAATAAGATTATTTGAGAATTCTGTTAAATATTTAATGAATCAACCAGCCTATAGTATTCCAATAGGCTCTAAGAAAATTGTGAAGTTTCCCACTATGCAGGTTCAATATAAACTAATGGTGTATTGACGTCTATCACTAAAATAGTATCACGATTGGAGGTATATGTATTCATCAGCTCATCTCATCAACAACCTACCCGTAAAAGGCTCATTAGGCCTTAGTCGTCCACGCGGGCCCATTGCGGATTGGCCAACTTCACGCACAACCTTTGAATCTCTTCACAGGCGTTGGCAGGTTTCCTCACGATGTTGTCCTTCACCGTAAGAGTATTGGTTAAACGTACATATAATTTTGAAAATTTGATAGTTCATTGGTAAGCGGCCGGATCCTGAATCCTCCAGATCGGAAAACAACAGTCTACACCAATGATCCATAGACGCTCGGCTTAGGTATTGACGTCTACCAACTTCTGGTTAGACTTGTCGACTATATTTACGGTAATTGGATCAAAGGCTTATTTATATTGGGCCTAGTTTGTATGGCGTTAACCGTCTAACAAACGACTTATTTTAAAATCGGATACTTCTTAAGTAGCTAGTAAAATGTTATAGTGTGTGTGTGTGTGTTGTGTACAGGCGCGCAGTCGGGCGGGTGTCGGTTCGACAAGAAGCCGCAGTACCGGTACTCGGGGTGCCACGGGCAGGACGCGTCGGCGCTGAGCATCGTGCTGGGGCTGCGCTGGGGGTTCGAGGAGGCGCGCTACTCGGTCCGCGCGCGCGGCCTGTGGCGCCGGGACTCGCCCGCCGCCGCCGCCAGCGCCCTCGCCGCCCTGCTCAGGAACGCCACGCTGCCGCCCACGCCGCGGCCCTAGCCCGCCGCCGTCCCCCGCCGCATCACACGCCCCAGCCCTAGTCCCCCGCCACCGTACACACCACTATAGCGTCCCGCTCTGTGCAATACATTATAACACTAACAATTTATTTAAACAATATGCAATAATATTGAGTATTTTCATATGACGATTTAATCATGAAGGACATGTGAGATAACTGCAATAATCTATTGAATCTACTAATATGTCCACGATGCATAATACTTTTGAAATATTGCTTTTTGTACTAATTATATTATATTAATATATATTTGATTTGTGAATAGCCACGCGGTGTCCCCGCATGGAGATCGCACATGGTAACGTTCAGTAAATTATGTTTTTTCTAAATACTAAGTCAATTTTGCGCCAATTTTTTACCCATGTACTAAATTTTGGAGAACAGTTTTTGACATTTTTTTATTCGACCAATCCAATATTCTTAAATATACTTGCTCTCAAATAGCTGCAAAGCACAACTAAATGCGAACTTTAAATAACAAGCCAAACTATTAGAAGCAGGCCGTATGTTGATGCTATGTTGTACTTATATTACATACACATAATGCGCAGATCCAATAATGTGATTACATAAACTTAGCCTCCTATATTTATATATATAAAAATTTCGCGTCACGTGTTTCCGCAATGGACTCGTAAACTACTAAACCGATTTTAAATTTGATTTGCATTCCGTGTGCATATTGATCCAACTTGAAAGATAGGATAGCTTACATCTCAATTTATAGTCACAATATTATTTTATTGCAAATTATTTGTCTATTAAAGAAAATTATTTGTCATTATTACAATTATCTGTTGACTGGGCTAAGTAAGTATTCAATAGATGGCGCTATGTTAAAAATACAAACGTTGAAATTATTCTGTTTTCGTTACCAGGAAAGTGAAACAGATTAATTTTGTTATCCTGAATTTAAAGCGGGCGAAGCCGCGTGCAAAAGCTAGTTGTGCTATATATTGTTGGGCTAACAGTAAGTTGTATTATTAAGGTAGTAGTACCTTGTTTTTAGCTCCATAATTAGTTGGTGCTAGATCGCACTGCAATACGTATTTATAGATAATTAATTTAATTTATGCACAAAGTTTTGTGTGCGATGTGATAGTTTTATCAGTTTTGTATTATAATAAATAAGATATTAGGCAAATAGCACCTTGTGGATTGGTGCAGCGACCCGACTGCGAGGTTGTGAGTTCGATATCAGGCAAGAACTACATATGTAGTTAGTCGGTGAGGTACAATGTGATATACTTAAGAGTAGCGTTAGTTTGTTTCGTGTGACCTTTTCACTCAGTTTGGTCCAAAATTATCCAGCCCAGCCTCGTTTGTCTGATGCCGGGTTCGCTCAATTATGTACATAATAAAGTTTAATTTTTAGTGTGATATTTTAATTATATAGGTACACTTTCGTTTAGTTTGGTGAATTGCAGACCCGGTGCCGGCATGTTTTATGTGAGTCGCACGAAGCAATTAAAATTTACAAATTAAAAATTTTAAAGATCTCATTGTTACTTAACAAATATACCTATATTGTACGTATATTTATAGAATTAACCGGTTTGTACATATTTACTTTGTAAATTTTTACTAAGGCCTGCTTGTAAGCGCCGCTCGCTGCACTAAAAGATGGCTTACAATGCGTGCTAATTTATAGCTAAAATTCATAAAACGCGCATTTGTAAATTTAAATATTAGATAGTGTTGACATAAAGACTACATTTTAAATATGCTAGTAGCAACAAACATTACTAGGATTGAGGAACCAAAGTGTAATTGATGAATGGTTTTTAGTTATGGCAAGTTATTGCCGTTCCAGTACTATTTTTGTTTAAGTAATTATCATGCTACAGTTAGTTGAATATTGAATAGTGTAATTTTCTAGTCTTTACAACAGTATGCGGGCTAATCATGGTTTACGTCTTGGAGTTTGTCTGAGCACAATTTTTAACTACATTCAAAGCGTTCATCTCTTTTTATTACTTTAACACACTGGAGAAAGCCCAAGTCGTAAAATGAATAGCCCCGAAAAGTCGTGGCTGCACTAGATAGCTTATGGTAAGTGGTTCCTACCTATATCTTGTTCACTTTTGGCTGTAGTTGCCCGACAGCATAGTGCTGCCTCGACCGAAACATTTTGTATTATCTTACACATTTTAGGTACTTATAATTATGATGCAATTGAAATTATTTGTTAATATTTAATAGTAGTTTTGCTTAAAGCCAAGAATTATACATTTGTTTGACAACTTCCTTTTACTCTTCAAGTCATACTACCTGCAGTTCTACTTCAAGGATGAAGGAATTGTCGGTATATTCTGCTCCTAATATGTATGCGAGATGTAGGTAAAAAAGCTCGACTTGGCCAATACTGACTGTATAAAAGATACCAAGCTTAATATTGACTTTAATTTCTTGTAGTAATTACATTAGAAGTAATAGCTTTGTATAGAAGCTTCTGAAAATATGTTCACAACTGACTAATTACATTGTTGTAATACAGTTAGCATGTACCTAACTACATTAAAAAATAAGTTGAAGCGAGGTGTTATGGCCCTCTGCTGCGAGCAACCGCGCTCGCTGGGGGCAGGCAGCTTGTGCGCATATCTCTTGACATGTGACCATTAAAGCGATACTATTTATGAAACTTCTTGTTTTATTACCTAACCTATAAGTAAGATGTAAGGCTAAGCCATCTGCGCTCGTCACTTTTCTTGTAAAAACCATCTGCTGCCATCAGAATAGTTATTTTGTTCTGAAGGGAAGTCAGTGGGGCTGTAATGATGAATAACAATATGATGAAGGATGAATTTTGAGTTCTCCCCCCACTCTCTGAGGCTGTGGTATATTACCTACATCCATCTTTTTCCTCAGTAGACTATATACTAAAAACTGACATGCTTGTAGCTGCCACGTAACCCACCGCCCTTTTAGGAATAATATTAAGTTCTAAACGCGGAATGAGTCGTCTAGGAAGATACCACCGCAGTATACCATTAAAATATCCCATTAAAGTATCGCCGTAAAATAGGAGTTTTGTACTTTGTTTTGGGATGTGGGCACTATAGCTGTAAAATTATTGTGTATTAGAGACCTAACCACTGTCGTCACGGGCGCATTGCAGAGTTGACGGAAAATAATGAATAGGTACCTACTGTTATCAATTTTCTTCATTACTGCATCTGTCATGGTCAGGCGTATCACTTACCACCAGCTACGCGAACTGACCGTCCCGTTCACTTTTGACATACAAAAATGAAAGAATATCATCATTACAGCCTTATACTATATCATTGCTGAACGAAGGCCTCCCCTAATGATTTGACATCCATCTGCTACCCGCCACCTTATACAGCTTATCCGTTCTACGCACTATGTGCCCTGCTCACTGCTACTTCAACTTGCTAATATTTTGGGCTATGTCGGTCATCCTAAATTTTGTAGTTCTTCTATGGATCCTAGTTTCGGATCTTATCGCATAGAGAAACACCTAATATGGTCCTCATAAAGAATAAGAGACTCAGGGAAAAAAATACAAATTGATTCCAAAATATAATCAATAATTTCAATGTCTATAAAATATAAAACACAAACTTTACATATATATTTTGAACAATCATAAAAAAAACAGATTGGAAACAACACATTTACACTTATTTACATTTAGTAAAGCAATTCAATTTTAACATACAGCATGATTTTATTTTAATATAGAGGTAGATGACCGCAATGTCAGAAAATATAAAACAAAGCACATAAGCCTAATAAAGATAATACATGTGCTAAAATTCTTTGCTTTTGCGTAGTTTTAAATATAGTGTTTCATTGGAATTTGATTTTGAGAATATTTGAAATGTAAAAAAAGATATGTATGTATATACCAATGTTTTTTTTTATTTTCTCATATTATTATACTATCGTCACTGACTAGACGTCACCATATATGCTTAAAGAAATGCTAAGACTACTGAGAACATGCGCTCACTTTCACATTGCAACCGGTCCTCGCTGCACACTCTACAAACACTATAAAATATTATTATTTTAAAAACTCTCGAATATATTATACTAAGTTGCAATACAATAGGATAATTCTCTAAATGCTTGGCTATTATACAACATCATTAAACTTTTAAAATATTTCAATAAGTGTTACCTATACATATCATATAATTTGAGATTACCTATACAACAAAACATATATTTAAATAGAATTTGTCTATTTACTCACATTATACCTATAACTACATTTAATAATATAATTGTGGCCAGTTTAAGATAGGAACTGACTTTTAAAACACTTTAAATGACGCATTTTTTACTAGGTACTTTAAGAAGTAAAGATTTATTTAGTACCTACATAGTATAATAGTGATATTTCTTTTAACATTTACTACTTTTTACTATTTTGTGCATTCATGTTCTTGAAATACAATAATTATATAAATATGCATAACAAGAATATCTATTTCAAAAAGAAAATTATTTCCTATTGTTTTTTGTACATAAGGCCTTTAATAGTAAAGCTTACTCTTTACAATAAGTACAATACAAGATTTGTGCATTACTATAGCTTAGGTGACATACTAGATTACAGTGATTTTATAATAAATTACATATTATTTACAAAAAGTTGTAACATAGTTTGTCAAAATGATGTTAATGAAGACAATACTTACTAAAATTCGAAAGAATAAGTATCACACTTAATATGTTACTTAGATTCTTGCTTTTCAGGTTTACCCTTCTCAAGTTTGTCAGTTTCTGGTTTCTTTTCTTCATCTTTAAATAAGAGGGGAATCATACCAAGGAAACATCCTATTGTGATGCCGACTACTCTGCCCTAAAAAGGTTAATACATAATGTTATGTTTAATAGTGTGAAAATCGGTAAAACAAATTATCTATTCAAAGGATTAGGAGTTATTTTCATGACTGATTTACATTATTAATTAGTTATTGATTTTAACAACTTATAACTAAAAAGTTTCAAGGTTTGAATCCACCATTCAAAAGACAAGGAGTTATCATGTATTGCATTTTAATAAATTATATTATTATTATTATTTATTTTTAGTTTTTTATCTCATGTGTTGTTATTCTAATGTTTATCAACGTTGTGTACGCCTATAAAGGGTATATGTACCAGACCTTAACCTTTAACTAAATGTTGTCCAATGTTGTGTATATATACTGTTGGTGTACCTTTTTAAATAAATAAATACATAAAATGGTTTGCCACTTCAGGACATTGTAAAAGAGTGGTTACATCAACTTACCATGTTGGTAAACCTCCTGGTGATGGGCATGTCTAGCTGAACGGGCGAGAGCGCGGGCGCGCCCAGTCCAATGAGCGCCGCAGCACGCTCCACATAGTAAGAGGATCCGATCCCGATCACGTCACTAAACGTGTTGCCCAGAGCCGCAGCCGCCATTGTTGACAACGTAATGTACGCGCTCATGCTGCTTTCTATGCTGTCGCCCTATTTTCAAAATATCTGATTATTTTTTCAATATACTAATCTCAGATCAGAGACATTCAGATGGATAGAGCAAACTTCTGGTGGGACATTGTGGAAGCTAGCGGCTACAACATAGAGTGTACATATGGAAAACTACAGTGTGGAACACGCAGCTGTTTGGGTGTTTTGTCCCAAGATAGGGAAAATGTGTTAATAGTGACCTGGACAAATATTATATAACTTGTAGAGAGTCAAGCATTGCATGCTATGATAGTGAGTATGCACAGTTCACATGCATCTTCCATGTTTTGGCATGTATAACTGAAAGGTTGAGTTAGGCCATGGGACGGTGGTAGGATGTTGATCACATTAGAATGTACAACCAAATAAACAACTATAGTTAAACTATGTACTTTATTTTCATTCTTTAATATACATGACTATCATCAGCTCATTAAACGTCCCCACCGAGGGGCACGACCCAACCCGTATAGGGTGATTAGGCCTTAGTCGTCCACGCGGGCCCAGTGCGAATTGGACGACTTCACACACAACCTTCGAATCTCTTCGTAGGCGTGCATGAAGATTTCCTCACGATGTTTTCCTTCACCGTAAGAGCGTCGGATAACGTACATATATTTTCGAAAATTCGAAAACACATTGGTACGTGTTGGGATTTGAACCTGAGCCCTCCTGGTAGGAAGGCGACAGTCCACACCACTGAGCCACCGACGCTCTACATACATGACTAGCTGTGCCCTAAATTTTATTAAAATTGCTTCAGCCATTTAGATGTGAAGAAGACACACACAAACAAACATCCAAATATAACTAGCATTTACTTATCTAAACATATTATGTCATTTATAAAAAAACATTATAACTTTTAATACACATATATATACCCATGACCTGAGGAAGGTTGCAGGTGGCCACAGGATGTAAATAGCTTCCAACTGGGAGAAAGTGGAAGTTTATTTGTTATGTTCTGTTCAGCTGGACATAATATGGTTGATATAATGATTTTTATTACTGAACTGTCTGCTGATTTGCTATCTACACATATTTACTTAGATAATATAATTAATTTAATGATTTTCGGTAGTACTTACAGCTATTATCATGATAAAATTGTCCAAAAACCCAAATCCAATAAAAGGGATTGAATTTGATAAAGATACTGTAAAAGAATAATATACATTTAACATAAATCCCAAAACATTAAATCTATTCATGGAATATAAAAGCTCATTTAATGATACTTACAATGTAGTAATTCCTTTGTTGATGGTTTAGGTACTGTAGAAGCTGAAAATTAATTAACAATTTGAACAGTTTTCTTTTAGTATTCTGCCCTTAATCTTGTGAATTCACATGTAGTAAACTCACACTGCTAAATTTAAGCAAATAGGAACTAGGGCACAACAGATAAGGTCTGATTTGTCCGGGTAAGAATATTTTTAATACTTGTTCTACACTCACCATACTTTTTCTTCAACCAGTCTTCTGGGAATGGGCAGTATGTACCGGTAGGGTCCACGTCACCTAGTGTTGGCACTTTGCTTGGCCTTCCCAGTTTACTTCTCCAGCGTAAGCCAGCCAGTTTATCTACAAGTGTTTATAAAAAAAAACTGTATTATGTTTAGCGACAAAAAACACATGAAGCCTAGTTAATTACCTTCAAATTCCTCTTTAATTCTATTCGATTCATATTCTTGTAGGGCTGTAAACAAAACTTTTCTCTCTTCATCCTTTAAATGGAGTACGAGTTCAGTCGCATGAGCCTTTGTGAGTGGTCCACTTAATTGTGTCGGCTCCTCGAAGTCTTTTGAAGTGGGTCCTAAGCCTAGGTTTCGAACTTTTATAGCTGCAGGTACAAATATATTCGATTTATGATAGACATTTGAAGCACAGTGTCGTACTTGTAACTTGGATGCAGTTTTTTGGCAGCATAAACTAAAATTAATCACAGGTCGACTATATAAGCGTTTGATAACTCTTGCTGCCGCATATTTTGTATTTTGACTAAGTAATTACCAAAATACAATAATAAAAAGCTATTTCTTCGAACATTCAGTTCATTGATAGAGAATTTTCACGTTCAGTTTTAATGAATTTAACACTTAATGTCTATCGTTCATTCAACCTGTTTATAAATATTTTATTTTATTTTCTTAGTGCTTGAATTGAAACGTAGTAAAACCTCGGTCATTATCACAGATTTACACATTAAAGATATTAGTGTTAAAATCTGTGGTCATCATATTTCTAGTGAGATCCTACAGTATTTATTAAGTGAGTGCTTAAGTACATTTGAAAAAAATACCAAGAACAAAACTAAAAGATTTGATTTATGATAGATTAGAAGATGGATAATTCTAAGTTTATGATTTCATTAGAAGCTAACATTTAGTATAGGTTTATAGTTATTTACCTCAGTGGTCGATAATCGTGGGTTCGGACCCCGCGGGGAAACGACACTGTACGATATTTCCTAGTTAAGTTAGAAAATTGCAGATGGAATCACCTAATTGTCCGAAAAGAAAGATGATTCCGTGCTCCGGAGGACAAAGTACAATCCTAAGATTAGCGACTCGGTAATCGTGCTGTGAGGTTGTTAGCAGCAGCCGAAAGTTTCTTACTCATTTAGCGCCACTCGAGGAACGTGCAGGGTACATGAAGTAGTACCTGCAGTAATCTGTAATGGGTCCGCGTGGTGGATTATGGTCCAATTTCCCCATAGCTATGCTGTGCGGGCGAGAAGCCTGTGCCGTGCAGTAGGCCGTTACAGATTAGTGACTCGGAGGAATAAGATCCTCCAAGGAAAGTGACTATGATGATGGTGAACATCTAGTGCTCAACGGAAAACACTTTGTCCGGCTATTTATTGCAAAAGATTAATATATCAATCAAAATTTACTAAGTAATTTACAATGCCATCAAAAATTCAACACACGAATAATAAAAACAGTCCAACTGTAGGGTGCGAACTCATAAGGGAGAAATTTGAGCCATGCGGACTGTAAGTAAGTAGTTATCCTCTTATAACGACCCATTTGGTGTAACGGTTGAGACGTCGGCTAGTACACCAAGGGTTCCGGGTTTTATCCCCGGGCAGTACACACATTTGTGTGTATTGCCCGGTGTGTGTACTGTCTGTTTGTATTGGTCTGGGTGTTTTCTATGTACGATATGTATGTATTTACGAATAACAAAATGTATTTATGTATGTTTATCAGTTGTTTAGTACCCTAACTACAAGCTTGAGTGTAATATGGGGCTAGATGGCGCCGTGGGGCTGAATGTCAGTGGATATTTATTTATCATTTACTTATTAATAGCCAGGATTTCGTATTTCTGGTAACCATATAGGTAACAAGCTTGTAACAAGTAACTTGATTTGTTTTTGTACCGAAAACACGGCCATCGAACCCTCTAATAAAAATTTATAAACTTCTTGGCTGTATCATTGTTTGTTCCATTTTCGTTAAAACAACATTAACGTTTCATTCATAAAATGTAATTTGCTGTCACTTTGCACTCTCACTCACTCCAACAGAACTGTCAAAAGTCATCTGTGAATTGTGAATATCTTGAATGAATGTTGCATTATTGCCAATTCTTCCTATTTTTAGTAAGATCTAAATCATACATAACAGAAATAAATATTACGATTTGAATGAGTAAGTGTATTGCGCATATCACAATAGAAATCTATGCCTAGGGTTTGAACTGTAAACACTATCTATGTCAGTGAACGTAAATAAAGATATTCTGAATTGTTCCGATTAACCAATTATTGAATATTTGTTAGGTGTAAAAGAAATAGTGGCAAAGATTGATGATATACATCATGCACGATGTTGGAGGGTCTGGTGGCTTGGGTTTTAAACAACTACCTTGGGAAGTATGTGGAGAATTTGAATACAGATCAGCTAAGTGTAGCTCTTCTGTCTGGTGAGTACTTTTCTGATCCTTATTGCGCTTTTTGTAGATTCATTAAGATGTTAGTTATGCAGCTAAATTTTGATATCAGGAACGAAAACTAATAGATATTCATTCATATATGTTCAGTAACAAGAATTAATTACCCTTGTTAAAATTTTAAAATTATATTGATAACATTTCAGGTAAAGTAGAGTTAGAAAATTTACCATTGAAGAAGGATGCACTACGACACCTGGGTTTGCCAATAGAAGTGAAATCAGGCTTCATTGGAAAGGTGCAATTACAAGTACCCGTGAGGCAGATCCGCTCAGCACCATGGATTATTATTATAGAGAAACTATATGTGGTTGCGGCACCTGTCAATTTGGATGAGGTATTATAAACTTGTTTATTTATGTCCCATAATTCTTTTTAATGCACATAAAATTCAATAATCTTTGTATTATGTACTAAAAACGAAAAAGATAATTCTACATCATTGTCATGATTATAAAATCACAGAAAATAATAGTGAGAGAAAATATAGTTGTATGTGGGTTACAGCAGTTTCGCTTTTCACCGTCTATATGTAAATACATAAATAATAAATAAGTATCCACTGACATTCACACAGCGCCATCTAGCCCAAGTTAAGCGTGAAGCCTGTATTAGGGGCACTAAACAATGGATAAACATACTTATATACATTTTTTTTGTATATACATACATATTATATATAGAAAACACCCAGACCATTACAAACAGACATGTTCATGCACGCAAATGTTTGGACTGCCTGGGGATCAAACCCGGAACCCTTGGTGTTGTAGTCGACATCTCAACCGCAACACCAAATGGGTCGTCAAATATATGTATAGTTTAATTATGTATTGTTAACCTTGAACAAGTAGCAATAAGGAATGTTAACTAGAGTATCAAATAAATAAATAAATGATTAAAAAAAACTACTAGGTTACCTTGAAAAAGAAAAAACTATTGAATTAAACCATGAATAGAATATATCCTAAATATTGGCATAACATACCAGCAGAGACTTTTTATTATTTCACTATATAAGGTGATACAGAGATCATACCATTGTCATCATCTGCTAAACTTTAATATATTGGTATCCAGAACTTTGATAAAAATATTATGTTATCAAAATATTGTATTGTAAATATTGATAATAATTTTATTAAGCTGACAGTGGTGCATCTTGCTGAAAAAAGGCAAGGTACTCGGTTGGTTGGTATTATTTGGATATAAGCTAAAAAAAAGTGTGTTAATAAGTGTCAACCTTTGTTTTTTTTTTTAATTTAAGTGAAAGCAATAAATATTAGTTTTATAAAATCAATAAAATACAATCTTGGGATGGTAGATAACCTAGTAATTCTTCTTCTGCTTCTTCTATTCAACCTATCGCAGTTCATGCTGGACATAGGCCTCCCCCATTTTGATAATCGCCTGGTCCCTCCGATTTTCTCATGCCAAGCCCTCGCACCAGCGACCTTTCGCAAGTCGTCGGTCCATCGGGCCGGAGGGCGTAATAATTAATACCAACCAATCTGCGTTGGGCCCATGTGGCGAGTTACAACCCAATCTCCCCATAAGCATGCTGTGCGGGAAACCCTTTGCTTGCAGTGGGCCTTTATAGGCAGGATAATGATGAATAACAGTATTTCATTGTGCTCCCAGTGGGACAGCGAGGTGGAGGCGCAGATCGCGCACGACCGCAAGGTGTCGCTGCTGGACGCGCTGGAGGCGCAGTGGCGCGCCGAGCACGAGGCCAGCGACGCCGGCTACTATACGG